>BHFT01020075.1:23940-97917 GCA_004320025.1 Laticauda laticaudata | reverse complement strand
TCCCCCCCCCCCCAGTGAAACAGGCCCTCCAACTGGCCAGAAGGAAAAGACGCAGACAGTGTTCTCAATCAGCTCAGAGAGAAGTGGCTATTAAAATTAGGGTTATGGCTCTGGCCCCCAAGAAAATGACACAGGCCGAGCTTAAGGCAGAAAAGCACAGACATGTGGCTTTAGAGAGGCAGTTTAACAAAACAATAGATGATACGAGAGGGCAACTGCAACAGGTTTCCAAGGCAGGAGAACTTCAGGTTCCCCAGGTAAGCCCTTCCAGGGGAAGTGATGTAATTTCAGGATCCATTGGACTTGCCTCCCATCGTGGTCCCCTGAGAGACTTGAGGAACAATTATATCCTCAAGATTTAAGCAGGTCAGGGCCTAATTTTAAACAGGCTTCTTGGGCCTATGTCCCTCTCCTTCACAGGGCTCCTCCCTAAACAGACCGTCAGCTATCTTTACTCCCACAGCGGCTGGCCTCCAGCCCTCCAACTCTCCCATTGCTGACAGGCCCAGGGAGATTCAAGACGTCGTCTCTATTGCCATTAGACAAGGTTTGGCTGAAGGTTTCCAGCAGATTCTTTGGCCCCAAGAAAGGGACCATGCCCTTCTCCCTTCATAGTCTCTAGGCCCTTTGCCTCCTCAGAGAGGTTTCCACATTCCTCAGGACCTCAAAGCCCAACCCTCCCATTCAGAATGGGAGGATTATGAGGAGGACGACAGTGACAATCCTTCTGAACACAGTCATTCCCCTAAATCAGATCGTGAAGAAGGGGAGATCTGGGACCCTAACCTCTCCGAGGAGGAAGACTCTCGCCCAGATCAGCTCTTCTCTGCATCTGTCTTCAAACCTGCCCTATTTAAACCACTCCAAAATAAGACCTTGGTTCCTGCCAAGCTGTCACCTGAGAAAGTGGTTCCCGAGCCACAAGGGAACCCTCTAGACAAGGAGATTCCCTCTTCTCCAAGCCAATAGTTCACACGGAGGTTTTACCCTCCCCTCTTTTGTTTCTCGACCTGGTCAAGGAGCAGTGTGCTTCCTCTTCGGCAGATCCTTGCCCATCGTCTCATGACAGGTGATCCTACAATGTGGGCCTCTCCCTAACCAATGCTCTTGCAATGCCCTCTGTAGACAGTCTTGTCATTGCCTCATTCTCTGGCACCCCCACCGAGTCAGAAGATGTACTTAAGGCCGAAGATAAATGCTCTGAACAGACCATCAAATGCAACCACCAAGCAGCTGCATGGGCTGTCCGGGCTTTGACCACTGCATCATTTTTTACAAGGGTATCACTCTGATGGCTGCACCAACAGCAAGACCGACAGCCCTCTGGAAGGGACTCCCATTCAAGGAACAGGACAGGCTAGTATTCACCACAGACCCCAGCCTGCTGGGATGGGGTGCCCATATGGATGGCCAGATAGCTCAGGAGATTTGGTCCTGGTCAGACAGAATCCATCCCATAAACTGGCTAGAGCTCAGAGCAATAGCTCTGGCACTAAGACACTTCAGGGCCACTGTAACCAGATCCCATGTTCTAGTGTTGATGGACAATATGGCCGCAAAGGCACACATCAATAGACAAGGGGGGATAAGATCCAAGGCACTTATGAGGGAGGCCAAATGGTTAGGGTTGTGGGTGGAGAGACACTTATTGTCAATTATGGCAGATCACATATCCGGGGTTGACAACTCCCAGGTTGACTGGCTGAGCCAGAGCTCACTCAACCAGGCAGAATGGTGCATTCACCTGTCCCTATTCAGGACCTTTCCCTCAGGTTTGGGACTCCGGAAGTGGACCTCTTTTCAACTCCCAAAACACCCAAATAAACAGGTTTTTCACCAGGTGTCCTTGTCAGGGATCGGAGGGGATCAATGCTGTTCGGTGCAAATGGCCTGGGGCTCTCCTCTGTGCCTTTCCCCCTCTTCCCATCATTCCAGCAGTCATTCAGAAAATGTTGGAGGAATGAGCGGAGCTAATTCTCCTGGCACCCTATTGGCCACGGAGGCTCTAATTTGCAGACCTAGTGAACTTGTCTGTAGCCTCTCCTTGGAGGATCCCAGACTGCTTGATCTCCCTGCATCAGGGAGCCTGGCTCCATCCAGATCCCCCGTGGCTCATGCTGACCACATGGCACTTGAGCGGCAGCGGTTAAGAGAGGCTAATCTCCCAGAGAAGGTTATCCTCACCATCCAGGTGTTTCATAAACCATCTACAAGGCTCATCTAGATGCCACCTGGAGGGTATTTTGTCAGTGATGCCTAAAGGAGGGTCTATCACCCTCCTCACCCCAGCTGGCAGAAGTTCTTTGGTTCCATCAGGACGGCCTAGAGAAAGGACTAGCCCTTAATACGTTACGCCGCCAAGTAGCGGCCCTGTCCTCAATTCTGTCTTGGGATTCATTTCCTTCCTTGTCACACCATCCTTCCATCCAGAGATTTTTAAAAGGGGCTTCTAACCTCCACTCACCCCCCATTGTACACAGATATCCTTCATGGGACCTTCACAAGGTACTTCAGGCCCTTACAACCCCCCCATTCGAACCTCTTAGGACAGTGTCTCTGCAATTCTTGACACTGAAGGTGGTTTTTTTAGTTTCAAACTCGTCTGCTAGAAGGGTGTCAGAGCTGGCTGCTCTCTCGATTAGACAGGACCTATCACGATAATAGGGTGGTTCTCTGTTTAGATCCTCCTTTATCCCAAAGGTTAACACCTGGTTCCACAGGTCCCAGGACATTGTGTTGCCTGATTTCTGTCCCCTTCTGCACCACGATTTAGAGCGCAAGATGTTAGGAAGGACTATAGAATTTACATCAAACACACTTCCTACTTTAGAAAGACAGAAGCCGTGTTTGTTACTTTTTTCCCTTCTCACTTGGGGAACAAATCCTCTCCTCCTATCATAAGCAGGTGGGTCAGGACGTGCATTGCACAGGCCTACAAAGCGGTTGCTCTTCCAGTGCCTCAAGGGCTGACTGCGCATTCTATCAGAAGTGCCACCACTTCGGCTGCCTCAGCTATACAGGCATCCCTGGAAGAGATTTGCAGAGGCCACGTGGACATCCCTGTCACCCTTCATCAGACACAACCGTCTGGATTCCTTTGCCTCTGTGAGCGTGGCCTTCAGCAGATGGGTACTTCAACGAGTGGTTCCACAGTCAGAGTGATCAGATGGATGAGGACCCTCCCGTGGACATGCAGGCTTTGGAATGTCCCATCCTGGGCTCTCACTGCAGCATGGAGGAGAATGGGAGTTGGTAAATTTACCTGCAAATGCCCTTTCTATCTGTGCTGCTAGAGAGCCCAGCCCCTTTGTTTGTCCAGAGAGGGTAAGAAATGCTGATGTTCTAGATTTGTTTGCTTTCAGAGACACTTATTTCAGTCTGTCAAGTACCTTCTCCAAAGCTGGGGAGACTCCTGGGGGCTGGCCTTTTATATACAAGAACAGACTCAGCTTAATGATGTCATCAGAGGGAGTCTAACCCATCCTGGCCTCTCTAGCAGCATAGATAGAAAGGGCATTCTCAGTTAAATTTACCAACACCCATTTTCCCTAAGTGCCTACCACCCTCCCTGTCTTCTTTCTATATATATCTATATAACTCTACCTATAATCAATCTATCTATCTATCTATCTATCTATCTATCTATCTATCTATCTATCTATCTATCTATCTATCTATCTAATATGTTATTTTTAAATATTACACATATTTCAAATACTGCAAAGATAACAAAACATGTAATAAAATATGTCAAGTTTATTTTAAGGCTTACAGGGCAGTTTACATGTGTTTAGTGACTCAAAATGGCAGGAAAGAACATTTGCATCAGTGAGATGAAAGGATCTCCATAGTAGCAGAGAAGGGATTCAGGATTGCATGAGTTCCTGGGTTCAGATTGTCTACCCATATCTTGAGAGGATTTTGCAGTGTTAACTTTCATGGAAGCTGGCCCACTAAATATATATGATTATCTTAAGAAAGACAGAAAGAGGCAGTTTAAATGAATGAATAGATTACACTTTAATTTACTACGGCTTACTTAAGGTAAAGACTGGTAAAACAGTGTTTTTTTAATCTTTTACCATGCTTGAAATTTTTGAGAATTGAACTCTAAACATATTAAAAGTTGTTGCAGTTGAGAAATATTGGCCTAAAGCAGTGGTTCAAGGTGCTGGCCCTGCAGGCTACCCCATTAAATGTTGCACCACTCCATAGCCGGTGCCTTGGTGGCACGTTGGGAAAGTAGAGCAATGTGCCACTGTGGCCTCATTCAATGCACCAGCTTCACAGGCTCACTCCATTGAGCCCCTTGCATTGCTCTGGTCAATGAGTGAGCCTGCGGTGCCGCCTCCTCGAACATCCCCCTGCTGCCTCTTAATGCCCCCAAGGGGACTGGCAGAGGGGTGCTAAGAAACGGCAGAGGGGCGTTCAAGGCGGTGGCCCCGCAGGCTCACCCAATTGACTGTTGCACTGCTCCAGAGCTGGTGCCTTGAATGCAGCGGCGGCGGCTTTGCTTTATTTTCCCAAAGTGCTACCGCATTCGAGGCACTGGCTCTAGAGCAGTGCAACAATCAATGGGGTGAATCTGTGGGGCTGGCACGTTGAATGCAGTGGCAGGAGCACATTGGGAAAGTAGAGCAAAGCCAGAGTGACTCTACTTTCCCAAAGTGCCGTTGCTGTCGCATTCTGTCTGTCTGTCCGTCCATCCATCCATCCAAAAGGTCTATCTGTCTGTCTTTCTATCTACCTACCTACCTACCTATTTACCAATATAGATCTATCCATCTACCTACCTACCTATGTACTTACCTATCTACCTACCTATCCACCCATCCATCCAAAAGGTCTGTCCATCTGTCTACTTGCCTGCCTGTCTGCCTATCTATCCATGCATTCATCCAAAATTTCTTCCTGCTTGCCTACCTATCTACCTATCTATCTACCAATATATCTATCTACCTACTTATCTATCAATATATCTATCCACCTACTTACATCCAAAAGGTCTGTCTGTCTGCCTGCCTGCCTGCCTACCTACCTATCTATCTATCCATCCATCCATCCATCCATCCATCCATCCATCCATCCATCCATCCATCTACGTATCTAACTATCCATCCATCCATCCATCCATCCATCCACCTACCTACCTGTCTGTCTGTCTGTCTGTCTGTCTCTCTCTCTCTTTCTTTCACTCTCTCACTCTCCATCCATCCATCCATGTTTGAAGCACTGGCCCTGCAGGCACATCAGGAAAGTAGAGCAAAGTCAGTTTGGGAGGGAGAGAGAGAGAGAGAGGGAGAGAGGCCTGATGGATCAGATTGAAATGAGGCCTAGTTTAGACTGAGGCCCTTTTTCACATTGAAACATATTTGGCTTCTATTAAAGGTTTTGTGGACAAAACATGGTCCAGGCTATCAGGAAGCTCTCACATTTTGTTGAGGCTTTAAACAGGATCCATTGGACCAGATCTCCATCCAAAGTTACTTTTCCCCAAGTGCGATTTACAGTGCCAATCTAAAGAAGGGCAAATACCAAACAATGTATGAGTAAATTACAAGGAGAACACACACACACACGACACACAGCACACACACACCCACACCACACTCCTTCTAACCTTGCTGGAGCAGGTATATGGACTAGAATTGATATTCATTATCTTTCTCCGTTCCTTCTCTCTTCTTATTGTTTTTTCTTTTGTGCCCTTGCCTTCCATGTCCCCGTCTTTCTTTGTTTGTCCCTTTGTCTTTCTTTCTTTCCTTTCTCATTTCTTTCTTCTCCCTCTTTCTTCTCTTTGTTCTCTCTCTCTTGTTCCTCTTCAGGTCACCCCATTGAACCTGAGTGCGTTACCGCTCTCTCGGACTTGGTTGGGCAGGTCCACTCCGGTGCAGCGGGCTCAATGGGGGACTACGGGGCTGGGCATGCTATGATGCAGCAGGGTGACATGTTGAAAAGGTATGGCAAGAGCCCAGAGGGTGGGTAATCTTTGCTGCAAAAGCAATCACAAAGTTTCTGGGCTGTCACCAAGAAGGAACCATCGATGTGTCGACATGTCTAATTGCAGACAGCAACATAAAAAAAGAAACTACAAGATTAAACAAATCAACGAGGAATCGGGCAAGCATCTTCTGATGAGTATTTATTCGCTACAGACTCTAAGCTAATCAGAGATGCTTTGCCGATTCTAGTCCAATGACCTGCTCCAGCAGGGTTAGAAGGGAGTGTGTTGTATGTGTGTGCATAGCTGTCAAAACTCCAAAAACAGGTCAAGTAGCTCTGGGGGGGTCAGTCATAAATTAGAAGATTTGCTAAACAACTGGCCATTAAGTGAGGACCACTTGTATTTGGTTTGCCAGTCACCTGGCCACACCCATGGAGTGACATGATCACCAAACCACACCTACTTGGTCATGTGACCAGCAAGCCACGCCAGCCAGTCACATGGCCCACCCAGTCACGTAACCAGTAAGTCACACCTTCAAATTATGCCATGTCCACAGAAACTTGAATCCCACCCCTGGGTCGGGGCACCGAGGATGAGTTTGTAGCACCAAAGGGGCGGTGGATTGAAAAAGTTTGGGAGCCACTGGCCTAAAGCAATCATACCAAGGTCCTACTTAAAGCTCATGATACTTTCTCTGTTGCAATGTACTTCTTCACTGTCATGTATAGATAGATAGATACACTGCTATAAGTTCTATAGATTCCTCTTAGTGATTCTGGTTAATAGCCAGAGGTAGTAAGCCGAGCATCCTAAGCAGCTGGCATGAATTACACTGTGTTCTAGCAATGGATTTTGTAATAAGTTAATCATGGTATGAAATGAAATGCTTTTCTTTTATTGGATCAGAATGTAACATTAATTGAGATTATATGATACTGAATTGCACTAGAACAGTAGTGTGGTGCACAGTGAAATGCATAAATTCAATCCTATTGCATAAAATTAGAGTTTTATTATAAATAAATCATATGATTTAAGCAAAATAATCAGATAGGTGCAAACTGCTTTGTCTCACTTATACATGTTGTTTTTAAAGATAGAAATACTGTGAACTAGGATTTAAATAGAATAGAAGGCATCCCAAACGTGAAAATAGGTGTTCAAATCTGCAAAATGCAGAAATATATATTGTTGAATACAGATTTCATTTTATGAGAATTTCAACTTAATTTAAAAAGAGGACAATTTTTGGTTATTATGCATAATTATTTCTTAAGATATTGGAGGTTGAATGCTGTTTCTAAAGTTTTGACTGCAGGGTTTTAATCTCTTTTATCACAAAATTCTATCTCACTCCATCCCTAGTAAAATTAAAATAAATTCATTCATGTGTGTGCATGTGTGCACACACACACACACAGACACAAAGAACAAATGCATATATAAGTCCTAGATAATACATTTTTCTTGTGCACAACTTGGCTTTTCAGAATCTCCCATTTCTTGACTGAGTTCTGAGGATGCCTATCAGCTCTAAATAAGACATAGTGAAATTGCAGTTCTGTGTTGTGGAAGGATTGGTATGTGCATTTTGATAGCTGATGAAAAATATGCCACTGTTGGCAAAATATTCCAGGTCATCTCTGAATTTTTAATTATCTTTCTTTGGATAAGAAACTTGGACATTTAAAAAAAACTGCAGAAAAATCTGTCTCCATTGAAAACCTTTTTCTATCTTTTTTTAAGGCAGTCCAAAAAATAGGAGGCTTAGGTAGGTCCCAAACAAAATATCAAAATATTACTCTGTGAATACCATCAGTTGTTTAAACCCATCTTCTTTAAGGATTCTAAGATTGCTCTTTGCTTCAAGAGGTTAACATCTGTGAGAACTGAATCCTGATTGGTAATGCTCAGAAAAATATCTGAATGGACAATAGAAAGATGTAGAATGGACTACAGAAGGATGGATGTAAAGATAAATAGGACACCCTTTTGTTGAGAAGGGTGGTGGATTGGCCTTTTAATTACTCTATTGCACTGCAATTTTCAACGGTCTGTCTGGAAAAGGGGAAAGCTTAAAAATAAGTGTTACAACTAGAACACAATCTATGCTTGATTTAATGTAACATTAACTAAAATTGAACGGTATGGTAACACTCCAACTATTTAATCATTTCCCATCTGCATAAACTTTATTTTAGTGAGGTATCTCCACTTTTCTTTTGAAGCTCAAAAGAAGGTACACACACACACACACACACACACACACACAAACTGTTTAGTACTTGAGTAATCCTTTGCAATAGGTGGAGCTGACAGAGTTGCTTTTCTCAAAGGCAGCTGCCATAACTGTGGATAGTGCTGAACAGTTTTAGTTCAACACCCCAAGTGCTACCTTCATTTGTGAATTCAAGATTATAAATGAATAGTTTGTATACAGTGAAAACCAATAAGATTGTTTTGGTGTAAACATTGATGGTAATAACCATTTTCCTTATTGAGCAGTTATTTCTTTCCCCACCACCCTGCCTGTTCAGAAATGTTCCTCTTTAACTGGAATGAAACTATATGATGTGGGTGACACCAGGAAACATTGCGTCAGGCTTGATGACTGCTTCTTGTCAACTAGTTCTTTTTTCTTTTAAAAAAGGAACTTGGGTTTCCCTGGGAAAATACATGCGTGTGTGTGTTAGTGTTAGCCATCTGTAACACAAATTGTGAATTTGTTTCTGTGATATGCTTTGTCATGTTGTAGGCAAGTGGAAATACAAAGTTAAGCAATTTGGAAATCAGCACACCTCATTTCATGTAACCTATGTTAAGAAAAATTGGGTTTTCAAGATAAATACAGTTCAGGGGCCTATAGAACTCGTTGCCCCAAAAAGCTGAGGTAGTCACTAGCATTTTAATTCAAGAACCAATCACACAGGACCTTGAGGTTGTGCTTCAAATATTTTCCCAGTTCTCTGTCTGGAGTTGGCAGTGCTGGAGTTTGATTTTAACTCCTAAAAATAATCTTTTCAATATTAAGAAATATTTTTATGGCAGAGTGAGAGAATATGTCATTTGGCTGCCTCGGTAATCATCGTAAGCAGAAGATTTGTGGGGATAGTGGATGATAATTAAAGGTTAGAGAAGGTGGTTGAGACTCTAGTCCTGCATGGTGGACATTTTTAAGGAGAAAAACTGAACTGGATATGTATCTGTCTCAATATTGCCAATGCGGTACTGGATTATTTTTTCCATCTTTGAATGCATTATAACTAGTGTTCTATCTTTAATGCCACATTTTCTGTTAGGTTGTCAATCTTTCATACAAAAACATGGTACTTTGAATATGAATTCAATAATAAAGAAGTGCATTTGAATAATTTTGAGTGGAATCATTCTCCCAAAGCCATAAACCAAGTTGCCGAGTTCATGCTTTTAACCATAGTTTGTAGAACAAACTAAAATTTGGATCACACATAGTAAGCAATAAAACAGTGGCTCATAAACCACATTAATTAGTTTTACATAATGTGCTGAGCCAAACTCAAATTAATGGCTACTTAAAGCATCTGTATTGACCTGTTCTCCTTGTCCTGGCTGATTTCCCCCCACCCTTTTTATTTTTATATTTTGTGTGTGTGTGTGTGTGTGATAAAATGAATGTAGGAAAGGAATTTTGTAAAATTGTGTTCAAAAAGAGGATTACCTGGATCTTTTTTAGTCATGTTTCAGGCCTGAGCATTTAACTGGACCACACTGATCTGGTAGATAATTATGGATTGAGATGAGAGAGTTTAATACCGTTGATCCTCTTGGACCAAGAGGAGTTACATGGGGGAGTTCATTTATAGATATAGGGTCAGGTATCATTAGTATGCTGATGACAGCCAGTTGTACATCTTGACACAGGGCCAATCAGGAGATGAGATAGAGGTTCTTCCTGGAGTCTGGAGGCTACTAGGATCTGGAATAAGCAGAGTGGAATGTTGGTGAGTTAAGAAGGCAGTCAGTTCCAGTAATTTTCCATCTTTCATCCTGGAGATGATTACACTGCATGTACAGAGTTGACTAGTAGTCTGGAGGTCTTCTTAGACTCCTGCTTGAGCATAAGATAGTGGTTGTAGCCAGTCAGGCCTTTGCACAGTTCCCTCTGGTGTACCAGTTATGGCCATTTCTGTATCAAGAGGCTCTGCTCAGGGTTACTGATGCGTTGATTTCTTTTGGATTAGAGTTTAATAATGCACTATACATGGTGCTTCCTTAAAAACCAAGTGAAAGCCTAAAGGTGGGACCACTTTTGAAGATACTGCTAGTTTGAGAGCTGTATTGACTGCCAAGTAACTTCTGGATGCAGTTCAATAATAGTCACATTTAAAGCTCTACATGGCTGAAGACTTGTAGCTTAGAAACCATTTATTCCCAGTGCCATCTGCTCATCAAGAAAAATCTGGAGGAAGGGACTTCCTCTGGGACCCAGCCATTTGGGAATATGTCATTGAGGCAGGTGTTCTGTATTGCAGTTCTCTTTCTCTGGAACAGTGTACTTCTAGAGATCAAAACAACCCCAATGCTGCTAAGATTTCATAGGACAACCAAGACCTAGCTCTTCCAAAGAGTTTTTGGGGATGACCTGAACTTGTTCCTTCCCGGAGAAGAGTCCACATTTGATGGTTTTGGGGTGTAATTTGTGTGTGTGTGTGTGTGTGTGTGTGTGCATGCACGTGTGTGCGTGTGTGTTCTGGAATATTGCTTGCAATTTGTATACTGTATCTTAAGCCCATGTCCCACTGCACCAATGGATGCAAAAAGGATGTAAAATGGACAAAAAAGCTTGCCATCTGTTGGAAAAACCCGATGCATCCATTGTGTACTCATTGCATATGTGTTTCATAAGCTCTATCTGTCGAGCATCCTTCCACTGAGATTTCATCCGCGCAAGAAGTTTTGAGCTGCACAAAACTTTTTGAGCAGATGAACTTTCCGCCGCGTACGATGTACATCCGCCACATATATGGGCAACAAACATTCTATGTCCGTAATCATCTGTTATCAGTCCGCTGTATCCTCACGGCATCCTCTGGACATCCCCTCACTCACATCTGCTGCAGCTGAAAACGGAAAGAGGGAGAAACGAAAGGTACATGGAATGTCCACACAGCGTTAGTAGCACGGAAAATAGAAGGGATGTAAGCGGATGCATCTCGTATATAAAGCATAAAACGGACAAAACGTTTGTATATGGGATGTATCTCGGATATTTAGGATGTTCTGCAGTATGTCTAAAGTATTGGATGAAGGACACCTAGCGGAAAACCGATATTATTTTCTATAAAAAGGGGGAGGAAATCACCTGGATCTCAGTAAAGTCCAGCAGCCATGGTGGACAGACCTCTTCACCCTTGGTCTGGTTCTTCACATCATCCTATTGTTCTCCACCATGGATCATCACAGAGTCCTTATGGTAGCTGCAATTCATTCAACACCAGAACCAAGCCCTGTTCAGACTACACAAGGAGAGAGGAGACGTTCAAGAGCTGTGTTGGATCGAGGATGGACTGGAGAGAGAGGAGTTTGGGACTTTATGACAAAGCTGATTGGGGACTGAGGAATGAAAACCCTCGTGCATTCCAGCACTTCATGGGATGCCACGCAGCCATGTTTGACGAAGTTGTTGAGCGTCTGGAGACCCAAGTTGACCAAGGGCAAAACACAACTTCCGGCCCAGCCTGGACCCTGGACTGAGGTGGCACTGATTTCTTGCAACCACCTGGCCTCTGGGACCACATAAACAGAAACAATCTGCAGTAGCCTGGAGGGGTGCCACACAACACCATCAACATTGTGATCAGAGAGTGGTGCAGGCATCATCAAAGATACGTGGGTAGCTCCTCCAGTGTCCCACCACTGAAGAAGGCTGCGAGAGTTGCGAGCAGTGGGTATCAGAGGTGGAACTTTCCCCACACCTTTGGGCATAGATGGAAGCACGTGGCCTCGCAAAGCTCCAGCCAAATCAGGGTCCAATTATTTCACTACAAGGGGTTCTTCAGTATATCCTCACTTTGCCATGGTTTGATGCTGACTACAAGATTCAGTACATGATGCTATCAGGCAATGGGTTCAGCTTCAGATGCCAGTATAACAACGCAATTGACCTCAAGGGTGGCTGGAACGCACCTCATCATGGGTTTATCCCAGATCCAGACCCCTGACCCAACGACACAACAAGATGTTGCCCTACTTCATCGTGGGTTGATGACGCCTTCTCCTCAGAAACCTACCTCATGAAGCCTACGGTTCCAGATACCTCACCATGAGAGATGATCTTCAACTACAGTCTGTCCAGGGTATAAGACGGGTGTGGAGAAGGCCTTTAGCATTCCTGGCCAACAGGTTCCAGTACTTCTACCACCATGCAGCATCACCCAGACACTGGTGAGGAGCATCGTGGAAGCTGCTGTATCCTGCACAATCTCATGGCGCACTCGCTACCCAGTGTTGCAGAACAGGCTGGGACCATCAACAAGCAATGGGGACATTGGAGTCTGGTGAATGGAGCAAGGGACGGAACTTGATAAGACACTGTGGATGTACAGGCCCCACAGAGTCTTCACGTGAAGGCGAAGAAGCAGCGCAACCTCCTGAAACTACTGGTGCATTCCCAGCATGGAGCAGTGGAGTGGGCAAGACAGATGAATAGGATGGTTAATGGATGCTTCTTTGAGCCTGTCTCATAACACTGATGAAAATTGTGCCATGTATGTTGAGTGGCCCTACAATGAATAGCGCCATAACTTAAAGAGCTTTGTTTATTTTGAAATGTGTTGATCAATGAATAAATTGGTTATTATAATAAAGGTCCATATGTGTGGCAGCTGAGGAGGGTGGACCATTACAGTCCCACGATGCTTTGCACTTTGAGGTTTATCTTCCCACAAGTATCCTTACCTATCCAAACTATCCATACACTATTCCTTACCCCTACTTACCACCAAACTATCCTTAACCCATCCCATAACATGCCCAAAGGCTTAAACCCATTTTTTCAAAATTTCCACCAACAACTTTATTAAGTAAAAAAAAGACCCAGTGTTGTGAAGAAAAGATAACCGCTTATTTGTACTTTCTTAGGTACAAACTTTATGACGTGTATTAAAAAAGCAAAATTGAACCAAGGTAAGTGTCTTAAGCAAAGATAAGTGAACAAGTAACAACTCAGTCTCTGGCCATATTGCAGTCACTTGAGGCGATGTCCATGGTCTTAGCTGTTAAGCAGCGGGACTGTGGAGGTGGACTGTGGCTGGAGTGCTGGTCTTGAGGCACCATTGGTGTGCTTGGCCCCGAGAGTAAACAGAGGATGTTAGTTGTTCAGGAGCTCTCAGAGAAGCTGACTCAGTCCCGTGAGCGTTTGAGAGGCCCTTCATCAAAGGCCTGAGATGTCCAGTCCAAAGACTGAGACAGATTGTCCACTTTGAGGGGGGCTTTTTGGCTGTGGGTGAGGGAAGGAGCGGTGTAGTGGGGCTGCTGGTCTGGCAGGCTGGGCGAGGTGGGAATCTGTGATGTGTGATGAAACCTTGGGCACTGCGACACTGGGAAGGGCTACCTCTGCTGTGGGAAGTCCCTGGTAGTGGTAGCCTTGGATAGGTGAGGCTGTTGAAAAGCCGTGGAAAGGCGGTGACATCACCTGGGGTGGAGAGCAGACCTGGACTGGGTAGGAGCAGCTTCAGCTGGGCCTGAGGGTTGTGCAGAAGTGCTGTTATCTTCTCCTTCATCACCTGGTACTTGGGCCTTGGGCAGGTCCATGAGGGCGGCTCACGTACGCGATGAAGTGGCTTCCGCTGGTTAGGAGGATGTATGTCTCTGTGGACAGCTTGAGAGAGAAGATCTGTTGCTGCGTCATTGACTTGTGTCCCTGATCTCCAACAGACCAGTGTGGCTCTGTCCCTCGTCTGCCTCTCTTGCCTGCACCTGTGGAGCTGGGTGTGGTGTGGGTGTGGGGTTGGTCTCGGGTGGCTGCCGTTCTTGCTCCATTTGTACAGGGGATCCCTCCACATCCTTCTGGCATGGGAGTGCAGCTGTCGCGGGGTCTCTGCCGTGGGGCCTCCGAAGACACCTGCCTGGGACAGGTGTAGCTGTCTCCTGGCTGGAAGAGGACTGGGCTGTCTGTGGGCTGTCTGAGCGAGATGGGTTGTCAGAGGGGCTCTCCTCGGTATGGCGGAAGCTGCACTTGGGCCATGACGTACATCTCCCGGTCAGTGAGCTTGATCAGCCGGCCGGGGCCCCAGATTTCTTCAGGTGTAGCTTAGCTCATCACCAGTGTGCATGTGCTTCCACCATCCAGGAGTAATCATCTGCAGGGAGCCCAGCGTCTCTGCTTGGTCTCTCCAAGCTGCCTGTTTTTTTTGATGTCGCGATAGAGTCTTGTGGCCTTTCTCCACAGTATCTATTCTCCCTCAGCCATTCCAGCCACCTCCTCCTCATAGCTCCTTGGAAGAGGTGTACTGATTTCCTCTCTCCCTTCGTCCTTTCCTGCCTCTGTGCTCCCTCAGCAGTGGGCTTGAGCCAGCAGGCCTTTCAGGGGCTTGAGCAGGCAGGGCTTTGAGGGCTTTGGGGCTGGTCCACCGCAGCGGCAGCGAGCAGCGCAGGAGAGCACCAGGCAGCAGCACCAGCAGAGAAGCCACCAGCACAGCAGTAGCAGGAGAAGAACCAGGACAGAGCAGCACCAGCAGCCAGCACAGCAGCCTTCAGAAGTCAGTGCCAGGGCGTGGATGGTGGTTCTGTCCTTCTTGCCAGGGCTGGCAGGAGTAGGCACAGGCTTTCTCTTCTTTCCTGACTGATGAACCATGGTGTTATTCGAAGATGTCTGTGGCAGCACGTCCTTCCTCTGAATGCTGACTGCTTGCGAGCTGCATTCTTTTATATCTGCGGAGCTGACGCAATTCATACTCCCCGCATGCGCAGTGAACGTTTTGCATCCGCTACGCATCCGCTATGCATCCTATAGGTGTCTGTGATGCATCCATGTCATCCGGTACGCAACCGCTCCTTCCGCGATGCGTCCGCTTCGCAATTCTCCCCCCCAGATGTCCCTCAGATGTGTCATCTGCTTCCATCTGCTGTCATCAGCTAGGCTTCCTACGAACATCCATTTAACATCCCCGCTACGTACTTCCCCCGTCCATTCCTTTCCGTTCTTTTCCATTCTGTTTATGCAAATTTGGGACACTTTTTGGAGCGGATGACAACAGATGGAGCCACCCCCGAAATTTTGCTCGTCTGCGGTGTCCTTTTTGCATAAGTTTTGCATCCGTTGGCCAGTGGGACCTAGCCTTTAGTTGTATTCCTTTCAGAGTTGCTCAATTGGGTCAGCATGTAAGTATATATAAATAAATGAAATTGTGAAAGTTGTTTATCTTCTGTGACTTGCCTATGAGGTTTCATCAGAGTACTAGAAGAAAGGGTTCCATTGCTCTATCATTTCTATAGTAACTAATGGGACTGGCAGCTAAACAGTATTCTGCAATCTTAACACATTTCCCTTAAAAAAAGAAAAGAGGAAAAATGATTTGATGTAGGGATATTTGGCCTGCAAAAATCTGGATGACCTCTCAATGGCAGAAAAGAGTTACAGAAAACTCTACTACTTTTCTGCCATATTAGTCATCTAAATTTTGCAGTTTAGCTATACTATAGACGCCAGAATTTGCTGCCATCACTTCTTCCAGATACATTGGTTGACCCACAGATTATCCATCAATGCTTTCTAAAGGTTAGAATTTTGCAATTCTAATATTTTTGACTGTTGATGAAAAAATGGGTGGGTTTTTTTTTTGTAGAATGCCTTACATGTGGATTTAACAGAATCAATATACCTTGGCTATATTCTGCTTTGTGGTAGGGCATTTTTCCCAACTATCATAGTTTCCAGTTTGAAAAATCATTTTTAGGGGGATTTTAGAAGAGTACTAGGCAGTCCTTGTTTGATATTTGGATAAAGAATGTTGTTAGGACTGTGTTTTTCGCTTTTTGCTTTCTGGGTTTGTTCTGCTTTGAGAGTCATGTCATTACTCTGTTAAGTAATGAAGATACTTGAGCATACTCTGCCTTTCCTCTTCCTATATAATAGTAGTTGCATGTCTCAGGAATATGGCAGGTTGGTTAAAAATCTTGTTGTATCCAGCATGGCAAAACCAGAACACAGAGAAGCCCGAACAGATGTCTTACTTGCCACTATTTTCTGTTTTAGAGAATGTGAGTTCACCATCCTAATACAACTTGCCATGGATCTTTGAAGCTCTTTTCCTCTTGTCTTCCCTCCTGTCACCTGATCAGTTTGATCTTTAGATAGGATGGAACAGTCCTCATGTGCCTGGAGAAGAAAATGCAAAACAAGTTTTGCACAGAATAAAGAATTCAAGTTGAGGAACTCTGGGAGGGCTTGTCCATTATAATGTTTAGCATAAGCAGCCTGAAGGGCTGTGAAAAAGCATTTGAAAGAGAGAAATGTATGTGTGGAAGCAAGAATGAAACACCTCTCTTTGAATTGTTAAGAGATCCATACCTTTTGCAAGGCTGCCTCACAGCTGGATTCAAAGAAAGGTGCTTTGTTTGCATGCCCACATGTTGGGAAGCGCTTCTTTCAAATGTTTGCACAGCTGTAGTGGCCACTTCAATAGAAATAAACCCTGCTGTCATTACGAGCCTGATTGGGAGAAATTGGTTATATGGCCCAAAGAGAGACAGATATTCCAAAAAGAGAACTATGATATTTTGCCCAAAGCTGCCATTGATATCTGTTGACTTCCAAACATTTTGAGGTATTGCTTTTTGTAGAAAGACAAACATTTGATTTCCAAGGTCATTGATTTGCTGGTATGTTTCTTATTTATTTTTAAAACAATACAACTCCTCCCCAACTCGCATGACTGTGGTGTCCAACACATTTGATTGAAAAATAAGAATGGCCACAGCCAATCTATGCACCTGGAAAGTTTAAACTTTTCTTTAGAATTTCAAAGAAAGAGGTAGAAGCTGCAGATTATATATAACCAGGGGTGGGATTCTACCTGGTCAGACTGGTTTTATAGAACCAGTTGTTATGATTCTGCACAGTTTGGAAAACCAGCAAATCGTGCCACTGGCTGGCCCGTCCCTTCCCTCGCACTCACTCCTTAACTGGCATGCATGCCATCAAATTTGCCAGCGTTTGGTAAGTTGCTATTTTTCCTTTTTTTTCCCCGCCTATCAGCTGTTCTGATGTGCCGGGAGATTTAGATTAGCTAGAAAGCAGGAAATTGTTGGATTTTTTGCTTTCTAGCTAATCTAAAAGCAGAGCTGAACCTTCCTTAGGACTGGACCGTCTATTTTTCAGTGCAAACTCAGGTAGCAGATTGCAGAAAGATAGATCTCTGAGTGAATCTGTGCCTGCTTTGCCTGCTTTTGGGTAAAAGTTGTTCTTTTTTATAAAAAAAATCAATATTTACATAAATATTTATGATACATACAAGCCACACCCAGCCAGTCACATGACCATCAAGCCACACCCACAAATTAGGCCATGCCCACATAATCAGTTGTTAAGAAATTTGAATCCCACCCCTGTTATATAACCCCTTTCTGGAAACTCCAAAGATGACCAAATTGTGACATTGTGATATGACCTTTTTTTTAAAAAATACATAAGTTAAGCCTTCAATTACTTGTACAAAAAATGAAAATAAAAAATAGATGAATGATTAAAAGGTTACCTGGCTTTTTTTATAAAGTATTTATTGCATACAAAGCAGTTGTATCAAAGTTTTGGTTTGGGAAAAAATCCATATTAGGCCAATGGTGTTATTAATTCCAAGTTCCGGGAGTTGAAACTTGGGCCAGGGGCATCAAACTCATGTCATCATGGTGTCATCACGTGATGTATCAGGACTTTTTCTCCTTTGCTAAACTGGGCATGGCCGTGGCCATCATGTGACGCATCCGGCCTGTGGGTCAGCAATTTGGCAGCCCTGCTTTAGGCTTTCAGCTGCTTCTATTGGGTTGCCAGTGGTGGAATGACTAGTAGGCAAAATAATTGGTTGAGATACTTGCTTTGTCAAGTAAATAGCCATAGACAAATAATGTCAACTCTAGCAAGATGGAATAACAATAAAATGTGAAAAATGATATTGACTTGATAAAAATGTGATACGTCTATTTATTCTCACCACCACCACCAAAAAATAAGGAGACTAACTAGTGAATAATACAATATCACCCTCAAATAAGTATATCCCTGATAGAGGGCAACAGATCTACTGGTGATAACTACAACTAGAAATTAGTACAGAAGTTTGGAATTGATATAGAAACATATGCAGTGATACAGATAAAATACATTCATATGATAACATAACAGTGGCATGAAGACACTGGAAGATCCTTGCACATCATTTTCCAGGAAAATTATCAATAACTAAAATGCTATGTACATCATTTATTAAAAATGCAGTATCCTTATTCTGTACAGTGACACCAATAACACAAAAACATATACGAGATAATGCTCAGGTTAAAAAAAATAATCTGTGTTTGTGCCTGTGTGAGTGTGTATATATTTCAGGAGAATGTGCTTTGAAGATACTATTCCATAGCAATGTTTTATATATGAAACTTGAGGTGGAGTAGTGGAGGGTTTTTTCAAACTTCAAAATGGAATTCTCCTATGATTATTCCAGGTTTCACTTATGACTGTTCCTTGGGCTTGCTGCAATAAAGGTACATATAATTTTAATATTTTTTTTAAAAAATAAAAATCCTCTTGTTTAAAAAACCCGTTTTTTCATAAGTGAAGAAAACTAGAATGTTTTTTTTAATTAAAAGATTGTAGTTGCTGCTTAAAATATAGTTTGAGTTGATTTCATATCATTTAAAATATATTTGAATATATTCAGAACAAAAATTAAAATTAAGGAACTTGTAGACAATTTTTTTTAAAGGTTAATTTTTTTTTACGTTTGTGTGGTTCTATGATTCTGGGTGTCAAAATATTTCTATATGCAAGTTGCAATTAATGATTTTTTTCTTCTGTTTATGTGTGTCAAATTTTGGAGACTGTCTGTACAAGTCCTTGCAGGGACTTGGACACTTTTTGCGGGGTTTCTAGTCATATAGCCTTACCTACTATTCCTTATTGCTTTCTATTAATAATTGATAAACAAATGCTTACTTCAAATTGTATTTGATGGTGGGGGGGTTAGGTGGTCCCTTCTAGTTTAGTGATATTTAAGATAACTTTACATCCTATGTCTTTGGTGAGGAAAGTTCCTGGCTTCAGTTAATTGACTGATGAAATTGTGTGGACGAAGGAAACATCTTTCTTAAAATTTCCCCATTTTTAATTTTGCCTTTGGTGCGTTCTCTACTTTTCATTTTTCCAGTGCACTTTTGCCTTTTGCCTTCATTAGCTTGCTTGCCAACAGTACCCTCAGTCTTCTAATCTGCAGTAGTTTCAATAGAGTTAAAAACTTTAAACCTACAGTAATGATATTTGGGATTGGGTCATGTGTATTTATCCACCCAGCTGGATTTTTCTCTGTTCCTTTGAAATCTTTTCTTCTTGCCTCTTGTGAGGAGTGAGATGTCTCTATTTGCAGTGCTTCGCTTGACTGGATCTAAATAGTGCTTTGAAATGGGTTAGTGAACAAGCAAGGTTCTCCTTTGAATGATCAGGCTGGAGATTCTGGATAAGAGTGTGATGAACTGAGTCAGAGTTCTGCAGTTCAGTGAAGACCTTATGCTTCCTGCTTAAGAAATGTGCCAGTGATGTTCATTGGGAATGAATGAACTGCCATTCTTGGGATGCCTGATTAGTGTGAAAAAAAATCATTGATGGATGTAGAACTAAAGCACCCGGAAAAGGACTTTCGTTGAGAGAAGATAAAATATGGCATCATGTTGTTAAGGAGAGCAATAGGTACTTGAAAGTGAATTGGGGAAAAACCCAGCAAAAGCTCAAATGTGGATGGGGAAAGAAAGGGAGTTTTCACTGGTTGGGTGGCTGGATTTCATTGAATTGCCTTTCATTGAACATCTTGTAAGTGTTCTCATGGTTAGCAGAAACAGAATGAGTTATGCAGAATAGAATATGCATGGTACAGTAATATATGTGAAACTTTTTACAGTGTAGTATATAGAAGTTGCAGCTTTTCTGGAGCTGGTTTGAGATCACACAAATATGTACAGCCTTAGCTTTGTATGTGCTAATGCCCTGCTTTGTTGTCATGGCTGCATTACAAGACTTATATGTGTGTTAAACTGAGTCCTGTGTGGCAACTCTTTCTCATTCGCAAGTGCTGTAATTTGAAATATTTGCATAAAAAGGCCTTGATGCAGAAAGTCTACAGGTTATTCTGTACAGAAGAAAATTCTTTTTCCATTACCCTCATGATCCCTTCCAGGAATTTTTGCAATTGTTAAATAATCATGGTCTTTGTCATGGACTGAAAACTGTTTAAAAATTATATAAATGCAAGAGTGATATTTTATAGCTCCAAGAATTCATAAGCAGCATGTTGCCTTTGATGGTGAAGACTGCTCTAAAAGGCAGCTCATTCTTTTGGACCCATAGTCCCAAACTGCAGGTGTTGTGTTGTGCTTCCTCTCCTTGTCATTACATACAGGTGACATAGCCACCTCCTGCTATTGTAGTCTATCATCCCTGCTGGTCCCACAGTAGGAAATACCTTTGTATATTTCTAACATACTGTCATCAGAGTATTGACATGTAAACCTTTACCAGTTTTTCATTTAGATTCAAATTTTTAAAATGTATTTACCCACAGACCAATTCTGCTTTGGGTTGCTGAATAAACTGGAAGGTTTTTAATTTTTTGACACTGGATGGCATTGGGCAGAGAGAGTCCCAGATTCTGGGGCTAAAAAGACAATGGCATGCCTATCCAGTGAATCTCTGGCAGAGAATGACCTTAAAGGAAAAATCCTTGCATTTGTGAGTTGAAGCAGCATGTGGTTGAGTTGGTTTTGATGGTGGATGAGCCCAGTTGATGTGATTTGAAAATCATGACTTATGTTTTATCCTTAGTGTGTTGAAAGAGCCCACCTGATTGTGACTCATTAAGCCATAGCTTAGAGTGACACATGGTCAAGCCATGCTATGAAATTAATGATCCACTTCCACTGTATAAACCTTGTTTCTGAAATATGTGGAATGTTCCTCCCTCACATGATACCAGTGAAAGCCCAAAAATCAAAATATGAACTTTTTTCCCTCTTGTCTTTGTTGTTGTTGTTGTTGTTGTTGTTGTTGTTCAGGAGCAGGAGTTGGGGAGGATATTCCAGTATGTTTTTCTTTCAGCAGAGAGGTCAAAGAAAAGGAGAACAGGAGGAGAGGGAGCAATGCTGCCAGCTTTCCTTCTGCTCCCACGTTGCCTTGCCCCAAAGATCTTGACAAGTAATAAAAGGGATGGACAGCAGGCATCCTGACTAGTCCTGAGGTTGGCATTTCAAAGTGTTTATATCTATGTGGGTGGCAATATTTGCAGATGGAAGAGAAGAAAGCAGACACTTGCCTAAGGATTCCCATAATCAAAAGGCACGCCATCACAGCATCAGATCACCTCTATAACTTTTATGTGGTCCCTAGTGCTGGTATTATGAACCTTTATCCTTCTGTGCTCCATCTCTTGGGATATCTATTTATAACCGGGAAGCTGCTTATGTTGCCATGTCCGCTGTTTTCTGCCCAGACTGCGCCGCTGCGGACTGATTCTCCGCCTGCCTTGTATCTTCCAGACTCTTCTCCACCCCCACCCCTGCACACGCCATCCCCACCTTCACAATATGGATCGGAAATAGTTTATTCCCGGATTTGAGCTAGAGAAATGATACTTCTATCCTTTGTGTCCTTCCCCTTCAGCAAAGACATGGAGATGGAAAGGCCAGCAGCTGGGATTTCCGAGGGAGCTGGGTGCCAGGACTGCCGGCTTCTCTCCCCGCTTGTAAGCAGAGGAGTGGGTTGGGGAGGTTTAGGGATGTGATGAGAAAAGGAGAGATTTGGCAGCCAAAACTCCCTTGGAATGGCCTCATTGTCTGGGAAGGGGGGTTAGGGAGGAAGAATGGGCTTTGTGAATAATGATGAAGAACTTGTATATTGCTAGGTGTTTTCCTCCAGTGACACTTTCATCTTTATCTCATATCACAGGGAAACTCCTCTTATCCAATAAGACTTTGTTTTGCTTAAAACTCAAAAATCCCATGGGTTTATGGAAATATTTGGACTTTTTAGTTTAGAGTAGTTCAAGGGCAAAGCTTTGTAGTTTTCATTGCTTGAAAGGCAGAGGTGGAGAAAGCTGATGTTGGGGTGACTCATTAATGTTCCTGTGGATATGTGGCTAGATAGATTCTTGAATGATAAAGTTATTGTGGCTTCAGGACATGATGACAACTGAGGCTTATTTGTTGGAGGCTGTATACTCATTATGAGAGTATGAATGAAAGTTACTCTCAGTCCAGCCTATCTCACAGCAGTATAATTATGAGGAAAAATGTATAAGTTGCCTTGAGCTCCTAATAGGAAAGTGAGATGTACATTTAACATTTAAATAAATAAATAAAGAGCACCCACGGGCTTTCCAGAGGCATCAGTTGACTCTTATGAGAATCGCACACTGGATCAGAGAGGCTTTTGGTCTGATCTAGCAGAGCTCTTAAAGGACTCCCTCCTCCTCTCCCCCCATTTTAATAGTGGAGAAAATAAAGTTGCTCAAAGATGCACTAGTAGATCTGAAGCCAGTCATAATCTAAAGCAATATTCTAAGAAAAGATTTTCAGAAGGTATAGCAGCTGCTTGGGCTCTTGGGCCATAAGGAGTTCAATTTGTTTCTGCCAAATTGTTCCATATATGTTATACCTCAGTTCAGCAAAATATGCAAAACCAAGAAAGGATCTTGCCAATACAAATAAAAATGTTCCAAAAATGGGAATGGATGGATGTGAATTATAGTGAGAACTATGGGGGACTCTGCAGGCTAGAAACTCATGAACAAAATACATCAGTTGAAGTGAAAGCATTTTTTTGCCACCAAGAGATAATCATAGATCAAACAGTTCAGTTAAATGCCTGAAATTATTTAGCTTGTCAGGGAATGAGAAAAAGTTCTAAATTCTGACTGTTTTCCCTTACATTTAGCAAGGAGAACCTGCTTCTTGAAGCTTCCTGTGCATATTAAATAGACACTGAATTCCTCATGGCCAATGTATTTCCCCGATTTTTACAAACAAGTCAGTTTGTTAAACAAACAAATAAAAACAATATATATAGTTTCCTCCTTAATCCTCAATATAATCCAGTTAGGTCAAATAGGCTAGGAAGTTGACAAAAACATGGAATAAATACTTGTGGATTGGAAATTTAAACCAATACAAAACTGAGTATTCAGTGGCTTGATTTATTTATTTAGATTTATATCCTGCCTTTTGTAGAGGAATTCCATCCTAGTCCTCCCTTGCTGACATATTTTTTTCACTTTTCATAATTGAAGTGGGAAGAAACAGGTATGGAACCAAAGGAAGAGGTATGACAACAAAATATGGGGCAGAGATTATGGAGCGCTGAGTACCTATTTGAGAGAAGCACTTAATCTCCAAAGCCTTTCTTTCAGATATTTCTCTGCTGCTAAAGAGACTATAAGCTTAAAAAATAAATGAAATGAATAACAGCAGTTTTTCTGCTAAGGCTACTACTGGCCTTCTGTCTTAGGGGTGTGATCTATGGCCATCACTAAATAGCCTCACAGCAACTGGAGTCTTGGGGGGGAGACTGTTTGATCTTTGTGTTTAAGGGGTGTGTGTGAGTGGGGAGTTGCATTGATCTTACTTCATCTTTATATTTCCCCAGACACAGCCCTTGGCGTTAGAATGTTTTCTCTGGGTGTACTCTTGAAGTAAATGAGAACTGAGTGAATAAAGTGACCACATTAACAAGACATAGGCAGCCCTGCCATCCCCAGAGAGGGCAGGAGTAATTACCTGTCCATTCCTGTTTTGCTGCACCTCCCCCCAGTCTCGTGCATGTGCACTTGCCTTTCCCACTTCCCACTGGTCACTGCACACCCAGTTGGATAGCAAACTGTAATCACATTTACGGTGACAAATGTGGTTATTAAAGAAAATGGGTTAATCCGCCTCCCACAGTTGGAGGTGGCTTAGTGGAGATAGAGAAGGGGAGGGATTTTCCTCCAATATCAGAAGGGGCAGGCAGAGTGGACCAGGAGGGAGATCAGTGAATGAGTGGACAGCTTCATTTAACCTCCTTGATGTGGCAGGACAAACAGAAAGGGTGGTGGTGGTGGGTGAGCTGTAGGTCAGTTCTTTAAACCCGCTTGGCTGATATACAAAGGTCAATAGCCACTGAGTCATTCCCTTGGCTTGACTATTTGATTGTGTGCATGGATGGCATACATTTCTTGTCTTCTTGTCTTGATACAGTCTCTAAAGGTGGGGGAGAGTGAGTCCCCTACAAAGATTATTATTGTGATGGTAGGGAGCAATTGTGTTTTGACCATTGCAAGAAATTGTTATTTGCCAGGGGGTTGCCACACAAAATGGACCTAGTTGGGCAAGCATTCTCCAAACAGGTGCCATTTAGATGCCTTTGACTGCAAATCGTATAATCTGTAGACTGCATATCAGAGGCCTTGTGGATTTGGCATGGGGACTTATATTTCAATATACTCAGTGTATCTTGTAGCTTTCATTTTGGGGGAAGGAAATGTGTGAGTCAGCAAGGGGCCTGCCAGGGAGATTGCTGCCAAGCAAAATGGGCGCTTCCCTTATCTGTGTCTAGGCCTGCCCCACTAAGGGTTTAGGGATGGCGTGGAGAAGTCCCGTTTGCTCCCATTTGCAGCTCTTTGCTGTGCAGATAAATTTGATCTGCTGGTCAGATCAAGTGGATTGCATAATCTGAATGCATGTCTTTCTACACCAATTGCATGGTCTCATTTGGAGTTGAGTGACTGACTGGCTTTACATCCTTGAAAGTAAGATTCTAGACTTTAGAACTATGAAAGCAGCTTGAAAGTTTGTGGTCAGTGTTTTCATGAGGTTTTTTTTCTTTCCAAAAAGGAGATACATTGTTTTCTGTTGTTCAAGGGGTGTTTGTGTGTGTGTGTCTAGTTCTTTGTTTCTTCCTTGTCCGCTCCAAGATTATAAGGAATGCAAAATATGAAAATCTATATAATATTAATTTGTACAATTTATTCCAATTTCTAAATTTAACTTTGGGACTTTTATAATAATAATACATTTATATCAGTTATTTCTACAGCTTTGTCATTAGAATATATTTAATCCAGGTGTGTAAATAGTGATATGTTTACTCAGTGTGGTTGGTGTCCTGGATGTTAATCTTTTAAATCATGAGAACTTGAAAATGTTAGTCACTTGTAGCTTTGAAAGGATTTAAACTAGTTGTGTGTATTCAGGTGTGCTAGAAAACATTTTTTGTGGTAGCTGGTGTGGAATTATTTGAATGGCTAGATGAATAGCCTAGCATTCTTTAATCTCGAGCCACCTATTGACTTGAATAAATCTCTGTGTGATGCCTTAAATACATATGTGGGGAAGTGAAAAAGATAGCATGTACCTTTTATCAAGAATTGTTCGTGGATAATTTATCCTAATTAATGATGATAAATAGGCAGTAGCCACAGAATAATTCTTTTCATTTGTAGTAATTTATAATAAAAGGTTTGACAATAATTTCACTCGTAAGGAGAAAAGAAACTAAACCATGGAAATTCTTCTCATTAATATTGCACTTCACTTTTTTATTTCACATTTCATGTATGTAAATAATAGCATAGTTTTTGTATGAAACACTATCTACAACACAACTGGAGTATCCGTTATTATGAAAGGAATTAAAAATGTTGTTTAGCAAAGTTGTTAAAAAGATACTGTTTGTGACGAGATATGCTCTTTGCACACAATCCCATTTTTTGGAATTTCCCTTGAATATCAGAAAGCTGATCCTCTTTTTTGGCTCTCTCACTTCCTGCCCTCCAGAGGTTTGGGGAGCACAAGTATAGATTTCCTAGCTTGATTGTAGAAAGCAACATGATGGGGAAAAAATGCACAACTCCAGCTCTTGCTTCTTATCTAAGTTCATTTTGGAGGACTAAGGTACAAAATGTGTTTTGTAGATCTGACATCCACCGTTCTTTTAGTTTGTCATAAGCCAGCAAAAAACAACCTTCTAATGGTCAGAAGCACACCTGATGTTCTTTGAAAAAGAGAGAGTGGGAGGGAGAGAAGGGGGTAATGATAATAATTTGGGTGGCAAAAAATGACTTTAGGGACTGATCCTGGACTATTTTGGGATGCATTTCTCCAGCAATTTTTTTGAGACTTATCTCAATTTCTGAAGAATTCATGAACCCATCAAAACCCATCAATGATCTTTTTTGGGTTTTTTGTTTAATATTTGGAATAGTACAGTAAAATTTCCAGGTAGTATCTAAAACCAATCTTATTTAACTTTTTGAGATTTTTGAGATAGGTGTCTAGCTTCTTCCATTCAGAGATGCAGCTGGAAGCAAGTGTATTCCTTGAGTTGATAGAACTTGTGCACCCCATGTTTCAATCCTAACATAAGGGTTAACAAAGCAGTTTATTACGTTCATCTAACACAATTTATTATTTGGGCATAGTGTATTGTATTTTAATCTGACCTGATTCATACAATGTACTGTACTAAGAAATTCTTGGATGCTGAACATGCTGAATTATAAATTGCCCATTTCGATTTTAGTTTACTTTAACGATTTGTGCAGAACTGGATACTGGTTTACCCTTTGAAGGTGGAGAATAACAGATCTGAAGAAAGGCATATTCCCAAAGGAGCTGCTTCCTCCCCTTTTCTCTCCCCACTGCACCCAAATTCCTCCAGCTTTTTCACACTGCTCAGTTGAGTTTTTCTAAAGATAAAACTATTATATTCCTCCCACCCCCGATTCTTCCACCCCCAATTCCAAATCCCCACAGCCTTTTTTCTGAAGACGTAGGAGGATGGGTGGGGTCCAGCCACCTGTTTCTGAGGCAGCATGGCGCGTCTGCGCCTTTTCTGGGGTAACTGGAGTGGTGCATTCTTGGTGGTAATTTTAGCTGCTGAAGCTGAGCTGCTTCAACAGGTGGAATTTCATTTTGCTGTTGAAAGGCCTGTTGTTGGGAGGAGGGGGAGAACTTGTCTCTATAGAGACCGGGAATGGGTGGGAGAAAGGGAGAAGGGAATATATAGTAGATGCTGCATATTAACATCCCGGGAAAGGCAGAATCACTTCTTTTTTATTTCACGATGGCATCTAACCCTTCCCCTATATCTAAAATTTCCTGGGAACTTATTAACTATTGCAGGCTGTCCAGTAGCTTTCTAGACTGGGAATTGTGCAGATGACAGACATCTGGCTTTTGAGGGGGCTAAATTGTTTAGGGAGCAGAGACTTTTTTAAAAGGAAACTCCAAAGCAGTCTGTGTAGTTTACCATAAGGCACCTGGAGAATGAGCATTGCTGATCTGCATTTTTTTAAAAAAATAATAGTCTTCTTCTCTTCATTAGTGTCACTTGTGCAGTACATTTTGTCTTGGGCAGTACATTAATATAAGAATGAGAGCAAGTTGTTATTGAGAGGCTTTTTTCTTCTTCTTGCTTGCAAGAGGTAACATGGCATGCAGGAGAATGCTTGTTTTGAGATAAAAGCTTTCCTAAATCTACTCATCTCTTTAACTTATGCCCAAATAAGTAATCATTAAATTATGTTAAAAACAGGAAGCTTTTGATTAAACCAGTGTAGGACTGATATTATTTAATGGGAAATTAGTTTAATAGGAATAACAATTCTCCCACGAGCTGCTCAGAGCATCCAGTAGTGGGAAATGCTTCAGTCTCTGCTTATCTAGGCTGGGCTTAATTTGCGGAATGCTCCTCCTCCTCCACGGGACTCCTCCCCAGCGTCCCCCAGTTTTGGCTCATATCAGACCAACATTACACTACTTACAAATTACAACGGGTTCTCAATCAAATTGGGAAAGAGTCATTTTAACACCTTTCAACTCAATTACTCCAATCTGGGGGCAGTCATTTAGTACAAGTGGAAAGACACAGTTTCCTGTCACCAAATAGACAAAAACAGCATTCATGCAATTAGTTAAGGAGGTCAGCGGTTCATAGGAGGGTTCTCTCTAGATGATCTATTCAAAATTGTTAGGCAAGATGATCTCATGTATATCTATTATTCCTGGGCCTGGCTCCAACTAAGATCCCTTTGCCAGCGGTTCCTGCTCTCTCGTACCAGGCGATCTGGCCGAAGCAACTCCAAATACAAGGTCAAAGTTCCATCACAGGTCCTCATATCTCTCCTCTGGTGGACCAGACCAACCATAAACAAAGGTTGCCTATTCAAAGAGCCCCACAGACTTACCATCACCACTGATGTTAGCCTGATTGGATGGGGAGCTCACTTTCAATTGCTCATAGCCCAAGGCCGCTGGTCCTCCATAGAACGACCATGCAGCATAAACTGGCTGGAGCCTCGAACAGTAGACCTGGCTCTCCACAGCTTCCTTCCACAGGTACACAACCAACACATATTAATATTGACCAACAACGTAACCGCAAAAGCTTACATAAACAGGGGGCAGCTCAGTTGAAACACCTCATGCGAGAAGCGGAGCGTTTGTGTCGTTGGGCAGAGAGCAACCTGATTTCCATCGGTGCAGAACACATTTCAGGACTGGCAAATACACAGGCAGATTGGCTAAGCAGGGCCACAATAGATCCATCGGAGTGGCGCCTCCATCCGACCCTCTTTCAAGAGGCGGTCAGGACATTTGGGCAGCCAGTAGTAGACCTCTTCGCTTCCCTCAATGCTCAGCTCCCGAGATTTCTTTCCAGATACCCTTCACAAGGAGCAGAGAATTTCAATGCGCTCCGTTGTCGTTGGCCCCTGGGGCTTCTATACGCATTCCCGCTACTTCCACTGATCCCCAAGGTCATCCAGAAGCTGCTCGATGAGAGCTCTGGTAGCTCCCTACTGGCCCAGAAGGTCATGGTTTGCAGACCTCCTCAGTCTATCTTTAGCATCACCATGGAGAATTCCGCCAGACAGGGTCTTGTTAACCCAATGACCCCTTCAACATCCAGAGCCTCAATGGTTGCACCTGACCATCTGGAGGTTGAGAGGAGTTGTCTGAAGAGCAAAAAGTTTTCCAACAGAGTTATTGCCACCATCCAGGCTGCCAGATGCCCCTCAACAACTCACATCTACAATGCCACGTGGTTCAGTTTCTGCAAATGGTGTACCAAGTCTCAAATTGATCCCATTTCTTCATCTGTGGCTTAGATCCTAGAGTTCTTACAAGATGGGCTTGACGGGATTATCACCTAATACATTGAAAAGACAAGTGGCGGCCTTGGCGTTAGTCGTCACTTATGAAGGTCTCCTATCTCTTTCCCATCATCCACGCATAGAGTGTTTCCTTCAAGGAGCCATGAACTTATGCCCGCCAACGGTTCACTGTTATCCCACTTGGGACCTTAACAAGGTCCTTCTTACACTCACTAAGTGCCATTTCGAGCCTTTGCAATTGTCAGGTCTCCAATTTCTGACGTATAAAGTAGTTTTTCTTGTAGCGATCACTTCTGCTCATTGTATTTTGGAACTGACAGCCTTTTTGATCAGATAAGATCTTTGCATCTTCCATTCCGACAGGGTCGTCCTTCGTCCCGATCCTATGTTCATACCCAAAGTTAATTCAGCCTTTCACAGGGCATAAGAACTGATACTTCCTAATTTTTGTCCCAGGCCATCCCAAGGGCTGGAACGACAATGGCATCGGCTGGATGTGAGGCAAGCGTTATGAGTATATATTTACCGCACAGCCTCTTTGAGAAAAACGGAGGCTTTATTTGTGTCTTTTCAGCACAATAATCAGGGATGCAAGGTCTCATCCTCTACAATAGGCCATTAGCTACAGGCCGCAATAGCGAAAACATATCAGACTCAAGCACGTCAAGTGCCCAGGGACATAACAGCTTATTCAACAAGGAGCACCGCAATATCGGCAGCATGGGCCACACAGGCACCAATCACTGACATCTGTTGTGCTGCAAGCTGGGCCTCTCCATTGCCTTTCATTAGGCATTATAAAATAGATGTGTTTGCATCAGCTGAGGCCTCCTTTGGCAGAAGGATTCTGCAATGGGTCCACAGGGACCAGGATGGGATCCCAGGACAGACGGAGTCCTTCCCGTAGAACAGGCCAAGCTTTGGTATGTCCCACTACTGGATACTCTGAGCAGCTCGTGAGAGAAAGGGCGTTGGTACTTACCTGAGCGCCCGTTCTCCTTGAGCTGTGAAGAGAATCCAGCCCCACCCTCTTCCATCTAGTGGGATCCTGTTTCAGCCAACAAATTTTTATAGTATTAAGTGCGAGGATGTTTGTTTCTCTCATCTTCGCCAAAACTGGGGAATGCTGGGGAGGAGTCCTGTGGAGGAGGAGGAGCATTCTGCAAATTAAGCCCAGCCTAGATAAGCAGAGACTGAAGCACCTCTCACAACTGGATGCTCTTCGCAGCTCAAGGAGAATGGGCGTGTCAGGTAAGTACCAACACCCTTTTTGATTTTTATTGTTACAACATCAATTCCACTTTTATCTTGTTAGCAAATAATAGGGTATAATCATATTGAGATTCCTGTCCCTCTCATTTACAAAAAACTTTCTCTTTTGAAAATCCCAAATCTATACATACAGTAATTTTAATCAAAGATGTGACAAGCACATATTGAATAGTAAATCTACTGAAACTAAATTAATTCCTATTTCATTATTCTCTATCTGGTTGCTGTTGATAATTTTTTTTACTTGAATACTGTGAAGATTTTAGTAGTTTCAAAATAGTTGTATTGCATTGTTTTATTTATTTCTTAGCATAGCTTAGAATAAAAATTGATGAATAAAATTTACTTGTGTGATATGAAAATACATGATGAAACTTCAGAGCCAATTTGGTTTAGTGGTTAAGGCACCACGCTAGAAAACAGGAGACCACGAGTTCAAACCCTACTTTAGTCATGAAAGCCAGCAGAGTAACTTTGGACCAGTCACTCTCTCTCATCAACTCTTAGGGCTTTTGTGGGGAAAATTAGAGGAGGAAGATGTGTTAGATATGTTTGCTGCCTTGAGTTATTTGAAAAACATTAAAGATGGGATATAAATAAATAAATAATAAAATTATATCTACTGAATGTGAAAATTTTAATGTAATGTCTAAAAAGTTACCTATAAAGAGACAGAGATGAAAACAACTTTTGCCCATTAATTTATGTTGGATGTTTCGCCATATATACCCTCACTGCAAATATAATATAATCTGATCAGGGATGTCAAAGTCAAGGCCCGTGGGCTGGATCTGGCCTGTGGGCCCACTCTGGAAACAATGAAGGCCCAGCCAGCGGTGCTTCTGCCAGCGAAAATGGAGCCCGGGTGGCCCCATGCTCTGTTTTTGCTAGCAGAGGGCTGCAAAAGGCCATCATGGCTGCAAACGGAGCCTCAATGAGTGACATGGAGCTGGCCATGTCCATTCTGGCCACATCTCCAGGGCCCCCTGAAGTCAAACAGAACCCTAATGCAGCCCTCAATGAAATTGAGTTCAATGAAATTGAGCCCTCAATGAAATTGAGCCCTCAATGAAATTGACACCCCTAATCTAGATGGTTTGTCATCCCTTTCTTACCCTCAGCAGTGTGAAGAAAAAAAGTTAATAATTGCCTTTTTTTTCTTTGAAGTTAAATATTTGTTATAGCTTTAGGTTATTTATGGTGCTATGCAGATTAATAGAAGTGATCTCTGTGTGGAGTTCCCATCCAATAATTTTGACTATATTCCTAGCATCAAGTTCTGGTCTGGTTTGTTGCAAAAGAATTGATAAGCAATGTGGTTAAAGTATCTCTGTAATTTGAAGTGAACCTGGGTGACCTTTTTTGGAGTGGAGAAAGAGATCTGATTGCTTTTCTAATATAGATGAGTAGGAAGTGTATTTGGTTAAGTCAAGCAGTTTGAGTCACTTGTCTTGACTATTTTGTCTCAGAATTATTAATGTATTTCTTCTTTAGTAGCTAGGAAACCACAAACTGATCCCCCCATTCTGAGCTATTTAGCATAAAAGTAGCAAGCTCAAAAATTACACATGATGTTTTGCCAGGGGAAAACACAGAAAAAGTTTAGAGATGAGAATTAATCTTACTTTTCCAATTCCCCTAGTTCTGATGGAGTGGTCTAATGCTTTCTTGCCAGAAATATTTGGATTATGTTCTCTCTGTTGTGTACTTCCTTTTATGATAACTATCTTGGGCAGCTTCATGCCCAGCTAAATATTTAATAAAGAATTTCCATCATGGGTCCGCTGACTGGAGCTGGGGAGAAAGGAAGCTTCCAGCAAATATAATTCCTCAGTTTGATGAAGCATTTATTGCACAGTTGCTGTCTTCATTCACAAAATTTTATGTTGAGCAAGGGAAAAGTGACAGCCAAAAAAGGGTACTTTTTAAACCTTTCTTTCTTTTTCTATTGCTTTTTCCATATTCCATTCCTTTTCTTTCCTCCACAAAATAACTCCTTGCTGCTTTCGACCAGTGTTATCGGAACTATTTGAAAGTCCCTTGATCTCCTATATGGATGCCTCCTTACTCAGCCAGGTCCCCCTTCTTTTACATGTGAGGGGACGTGCATAAGCGCACCAATGTGCCTATCATCCCTGTCCTATTGTTTCTTTTTTTTCTTATATGTATCCATTTCATGTATTCATAACCATGCTTATACTTATACCTGTTATTCTTATAATCACTTGACACAATAAAATAAATAAAAAATAAAAATAAAATGTACTCCTGTGTGCTAACTGTGAGAGGCTTGGGCAAAGACCCTGAATGAGGGAATCTGCTGTGATTCATGTTCTTTTCCTTCCCCCATCTCTCTCAACAGTATGATTATGACTCAGATTCAATAGCCTAAATTCATCTTCCTGTTCTATTAGCTCTATCCCATTTGGATGCTGGTATCCTTAGCTCTCAGTGTAAGTGTATACCATAATCACCTCTTTAAAAAGGTGAGTGTTTTGCTTATTGTTATCTCAGTCTCTTTGAATCTCTGGTTTGACTCCCCCTTCCCCGAAACAAAGTTGTTGTCGTGTGTTAGGCTAATACCAAATACAAGGAGGAAATCCACAAAGCTGTGACCACACATCAGATTGTCATCACACTTCCTGCTCTGTCCCCATTTCACATTTACTGGGGAAGCAAGGGTGGAGGAAAGAGGGTGGCATTGCCATAGCAACAAGTTCAGTGTTGTCCTGTTATGCCTGTCTTACTAGCTTCTGTGTTGTACTAGCCAGTCTGAAACATAGTATCTACAGTCCACTGAGTTGGGAAGTTGCAGGGATACCTAGGAATATATGCCAAATGCCTAGCTTAAAAAAATGTTTGGGGTTTTTTTTCATCATTTTATTTTTTAAATTAATTGGTGAATTAGGGGTACAGAAACCTGAATGTTCTTATGAAATCTTATTTCTTTAATATGCTGATCATGCATTGAAGTTAATGAGAAGTAATACAGGATCCTAGTTGCTAAATTGAAGAATGCTGTTGTGATTCATACTTTCAAGATATGCCATTTTAGGCAAATAAGACCCAGCTATGAAAATTCATCAGTGAGAAAAAAAGAGTTGCACACAGATTTGAAGTTGCCATGCATCATTTCAGTTCTTTTAGATTTTTCTTTTTTATTATTAGTTTATAATATAAAATACAAAAATAAATAATAGGAAAAATAGGGGAACAAAAAGGAAAGGGAAGAGTGTAGAAAAGAAGGGAAAAAGAAAAAAAGGTATTGCCTTCTGATTCCCTTTGGTGCAGTAAAATAAAATAGTATCTATCTAATCTATCTGATCAGTAAAATCCAAAATGAAAGTTTTATTTTTTTTCACTTCAAGCACAAAGTCCAGAAATGGTTTCCAAGTAGAAACAGAAGTAGTTATGTTTTTTCTTTTATCAAAGCAGTCAACTAACTTCATCAACTTTTGCATCCATTCGTCCATTGTGGGGATTAAAGTGTCCTTCCATTAAAGTAAACCTTGCTGCCATCAACATATATAAATGCATAGTTCCATTTTTTTAATGTCTTTTTCTGTTAAACCCAAAAGCATCATTTCAGATCTAGAGTGAACTTTGAGGTACAACGTTTGGTTAATATTATTAATGGTAAAATACAAGAGCATGGTTGAAAGAGCAAGGCATGTTGTGGTATCTGCGTTGTGGTTTTTGTTCAGGGGCCCTTTCTCTACCTGAATGGGGTCATTAGTCCAGCTTATTTTGAACACCTGGAAAATACAACATAGACATTGATTGTAGGTCTTAAAAACTATCTTTGATTGATGAGGAGAAGTGAAACTGGGCAACACTGGGAATTGAAATTGATGACAGGGAAGTTGTGGGTGGGCACATGCTGGTTGAAGGCCTAACAGGAAGTCCTTGGTTGGCATTGTGCCTGAAGCTGGTATGGAAATGGATGTCAGCTGGTATTTCTAACTATTCTACACAATTATGATGTTACTTTATCATCAATCTTTCAATTGTAAGATAGTGAAATTGGAGGGTATAATGTCACTGCTGCAATTTAGTAGGAAGTCATGAGGTAGGTTGATTTAAGTGTGAAGTAATGTGGCAAACCTTCATTCTTGTGCTTTCTATAAACTCTTCTGGGTTTTGTTTATTTTGTATCCAGCGGATACAAAATAAAGGCTTAGTGGCATGCCTATGTGATCATTCCTGATTGCATTATTTAGCTTTTGTTCAATAATTAAATACAGGCCACATTTAAGATAGCATCCCAAGTTTTTAAGCAATACAACTAACCTTAATCTACCTCTTTGGCTAACTTATCATTTCTCTTCACCTGGTTTCCTGGCTAGTAAAGTAACTAATAATTAACAAGTCTCCTTCCTGCACTCTTCTACACACACCGTGTGGGCTGCTTCTTCCTCTTTTACCTCCACCTTGCATAGAATTATGAAACTGTCAGAACAATGTATAAATGTACCTTCCTTTAAGAGCAGAGAGATATATGAGCTTTTACTTAACATCCACTTTCCTCTTTATTTTTACACATATTTATCCTGTGAAATATTTTGAATGACATTGACCACTGGCTTCATCCTTATTGGAACTCCTTACATGTGGGTAATGTTACCTCATGGAGTTACCTCATGGAGTTACAACCTTGTACAGAGAATTTAACTCATACACCTTCAACTTCATACTGTACTTTAGCTTTAGCAATTATCCCATTCCTGGTACTGAGAAGTTGAAGGAAGGGATATCTGGAAGGATATGATTATGAAATATGTTATTCCAATCTACTTTGAAATAAAACCTGTTTTTTTAAAATGAAAATAATATATATAGTTGGCATTTTGTCTATACTAGATTATTTTTATTATTTCTTCCCCAATACCTAGGGTTAAACACTGCTTTCATTTTCCCCCTTCTTCCCCCTCCTTTTGTTCCCTTTCTTCCCTCCTCTTTGGGTATACAGAGTCCCACTAGTGAATTATTGCATCCTTCATGCTTGGTTGCAGTTTGTTCCTATTTCTAGTCTCTCATCCATTACCACAGTGGCAAAGCACGTTCCACAATAAGCCATAGCAGTGGGCAATTCAGCTGTTGTCAGTTGGAGGGGGCTATATTGATTTTTATTACTTTGCTTTAGTTTTCTACAAAATAATTTTTTTCATGTTGCTTGCAGCCATCTTTGAATTTTATGTAAAGGATAACATTGGTTGCATCCTTACAGAATTTTTAATATGTACCTTTGAGTTACTTTTGACTCCTGCCAACTTCTAGTCAAAATCTTGCAGTTGTCTTGGTAGGATTTTTTGCCCTTTCCACCTTTCTTGGACTGAGAGAAAATGACTGGCCCAAAGTTATTCAGCTGGCTTCTTGCCCATGGCAGGATTCTAGCTCATGGTATTCTGGTTTCTAGTTTGTTGCCTTAATACTATCATTGAACTCTCTTAAGGATTAAGATGTATATGTGCAAATATATGCAGTTTTAATTTGTGTAGCCTCCAAGTGCTGCAGGGGAAGTAATTGAGAAGGATTGAAGATGGCATACATATTGCCCATCCCTTCTTCATGGGGATTTTAGGGCAAAGTTATCCAAATCAGATGGGGTGAGCTCCCATTCTTTCCCCAACTCCTACCAACCTAGCAGTTCTAAAGCATGCAAAATGCAAGTAGATAAATAGGTACCGCTTTAATGGGAAGTACTCTGTGCACCTCAGCATATATGACCACAGAAGGAAGCATCTTTGGACAACAGTGGCTCTCTTGGCTAAGAAACAGAGATGAGCATTGCCCCCTAGGGTTGGATATGTGGGCTCGGGGAAACCTTTACCTGGTTTATCCAAACTATTATGATGTTGTAATTTCATTATTTTATACAGCATCATTATGATGTTGTAACAGCTTCATATATAACTATTCTCTAAAATGTTTATTCTTTTTAAATTTCAAACCTAATGTTACATTTTCTTTTGATTTAATGGTAAAATATTAATAGTGAGAAAAAATGTTCCTCTAACTTTACAACTTAATGTCTGCTTCCTCTCAACAATGCTGTCTCCATGTTTTATGGGAGTAGAATCTAAAATAATAAACAGCATAATCAAAAGCAAAATTGAATACTCAAAAGCAGTCCAAATATGAGAAAACAGTACCACACAATTGCATGGTCTCTGATTATTTAATTATTATTTATCTGTTTAGTCCAATTCCCAAGACTCCTTATATAATGTAAAATATCTGGCTGTCAATCTCTGGATGCTGGAAAGACTGGGAGGCGATATCTCAGAAGGCAGTTCTGTAACTGAGTTGTCATTTAGAAAGGTTGGCAAATGTTTTTAGGAAGGTGATCCTGGCAACTTCATGGCTTTTTATTGAGCTGATGGCAGTTGGAATACTCATTCTAAATATGCAGTGGTTATTTTTAAGCGTAAGCCACTAAACAGTACTTTTGGTTATAGAGTTTAATATAAATGGAAGGAATAATTGGTGGAATTGCATCAGTCCTGTTTGGGTTAGAACCTAAGCAAGACTGGTCTGGTTAATACTTGGATAAAAAGAAAGCCAGGACATAATAGAAGTTTAGACTGGGAAGTTAGAAGCCATCTCTGAAGAATGTAGCTTCAGGTGCCATAGGGAGATTGATGATTTTGGAGTGGGATTTGCTTCTTTAGTGATGGCTTCTAGTCTAGGACTCCAATCTGTTATCTTTCCACTTACTTGGCTTCAGCTGGTGTGTTTCCTGTTTTCTGGATTGGCTGGATGTCTGCTCCTTAGTGTCAGGCAGAAAAGAGGCTGTGGCCAACTTACTTTGCTTGACCAAAAGGAGGAAAAATCTGCCTTGCAACAATCCTTCTTCCCAGGGCACTTTTTAGACCCTGGGAAAGGAAAGAGTTATTCTAATAGAATCAGTCCTTGTTGTTTTCAGTGTGCTGTCCAGCTATCTGGAAATATGCCCAATCTCCATTTAATTGAAAATGTAATCTAATCTACCCCTGGGAGTTCTTTTTGCATAATTTTGTAAAACTATTTTGCTGTTTGTTTTTTGGGGGGGCGGGGGAATAGATTTGAATCCCACCAGAGTCTTGCAATATAGTCCCTGCCTTCATCTCTGAAAGATTTTTTTCTCTTCAATTCCAGTAGTATTTTATTATTGATTTATTGATCAGATTTATACCCTGCTGTTATTTGTACATAATGCTCCCACTTCTTATTTTTCTTTGTAACTAGAGCATTATGATGTAGGTTGGGCTGAGAGAGAGTAATTGGCTCACTCAGCCAGCTTTAATGGAGGACTAGAAGTCTCTAGGTCACCATTTTATCTCACCAGGCTGGCTCTGAGGATGGCTACTTATAGTAACCCCAAAAGAATAAGTTAGCAAATTCGCAGCGATCCCATAATTAACCCTAACCATGAAATAGTTTTGAGAAGCTGCTTTGTTTTAAATCATCCATGTACAGTAGTGTGAAATAGCTATATATAACAAAGCTGAGATGTGGAATCAAAAGTTTGATTAGTTTAGACCAGTGATTCCCAAACTTTTTCAGTCCACCACCCCCTTGGTGCTACAAACTCATCCTCAATGCCCCCCACCCAAGGGCAGGATTCAAATTTCTGTGGGTGTGGCCTAATTTGAGGGTGTGGTTTGCTGGTAACATGACCGAGTGGGTGTGGCTTGCTGGTCACGTGACTGGTTGAGTGTGGTTTGGTGACTGGCAAATACAAGTGACAAACCAAATACAAATGGTCCTCACTTAATGGCTGGTTGCTTCGCAAATGTTCTAATTTATGACTGGCCTCCCCAGAACTACTTGACCTGTTTTTGGAGTTTTGACAGCCATGCACACACATATTACACATACTTCCCTTCCAACCAGGGTGGGATTCTATCAGTTTGCACTTATCGCTAGAACTCTTTGTTACAATTCTAAGCAGTGTCGGAGAATTGGTTGTTAGAAAGAAATTACTGGCCTAATCCTGTAAGGAAGGCAGGAAGGAAACATTCTGGTGTTGCTTACAGAAACTGCCTCTCCATTAAACCTGTATAACATTCTTGCAGGACTGAGACTTCTGTCTCAGGAACTCTCTCTGGAGTTTTTTTCCTCCTCCTTTGCTTGTACTTTGCTTGTGTGGATTGATCATTCAAAGTTACAATGGCACTGGAAAAAGTGACTTATGACCATTTTTCATACTTACGACTGTTGCAAGCATCCCCAGTCATTGAGAGGCAGGCGAGGGAGATGCATGCCTCGATGTGAGTGATATTGATGACCACACCCAGCCATACATGACCACCAAGCCCGTCCACAGTCACATGACCACCAGCCACGCCCACCAACTAAGCCATGCCCGGCATAACCGGTTGTTTAAAAAATTGAATCCCACCCTGCTTCCAACCCTGCTCGGAGGCAGTCATTGCGACTAGAATCGGCAAAGCATCTCAGATGTCTATTAGGAATTAAAATCTAATCAGAGATGCTTTGCTGATTCTTGTTGATTTGTTTTATTTGTATTTCTTTTTTATGTTGCTGAATTGCATTGACGTGTGCCCCTCTTGTACGCACAACCCAGAAGCTTTTGTGATTCTTTGCAGCAAAAGTTACCGACCTCTGGCTTTGCTCTACTTTTCAAACATGCCGGCCACTGCCGTGTTCAAGGTGCTGGCCCCGGAGGTCCACCCCATGAGCCCGTTGCACTGGAGGGACCTGCCCAAGCAAGTCTGAGTGGAGCAGTGCACCCAATCAATGGGTGAGCCTGGAGAGAGAAAGAGAGAGATGAGAGAGAGAAAGAGAGAGAGAGAGAAAAGAGAGAAGAGGGAAGGAAGAAAAGAAAGAGAAAAGGGAAAGAAAGAAAAGGGGATAAAGAAAGGGGGCATGGAGGGGGAGGAGAGGGAGAAGAGAGACCTGATGCATCATATTGAAATGAGGCCTAGTTTAGAGGCCCTTTTCACATTGAAACATCTTTGCCAGCATCTTGCCAGCACATTGAAACATCTTTGCTTCTATTATTAAAGGTTTGTGGATGAAACCATGGCCAAAGACTTTCAGGAAGCTCTCACATTTTAGTTGAGGCTTTAACTGGATCCATTGGACCAGATCTCCACGCCTAAAAAAATTACTTTTCCCCAATGTATTACAGTGCCAATTCTAAAGAAGGCAAAACCAAAATGTACTGGTAAATTGCAAGGAAAACACACACACACACACACACACACTCCCTCCTAACCCTGCTGGAGCAGGTGATTGGACTAAAATAGATATCTCATAATCTTTCCCTTCCCTTTCCTTCCCTCCCTCCCTCCCTTTTTCTTTATTTCTTTTTCTTTCTGACTCTTTTCTTTCTCTTCTTCCTTCTCTCTTTCTCTCTCTCAGGCTCACCCCACTGACTTTGTGCACAGCTCCATTCGGACTTGCTTGGGCAGGTACCCCTGGTGCAAGGGGCTCAGTAGGGTGGAACATGGTGGTGGTGGGATGTTTGAAAAGGAGAACAAAGCCACTCTGGCTTTGCTCTCCTATTCCCAACACTACGTTTGGGGCGACAAAAGCTCTCCTTTCCCAATGCTGCATTCCGGGCAACGCCCCCGCCAATCCAGACACAGTGGTGGGATGTTTGAAACAGTGTTCGCAGCACTTTCCCAGCACTGTGTTCGGGGGATGGAGCTCCTTGCACCAGAATGTGCAAGTCAATGGGATGATCCTGCGGGGTGGCGGAGGGATTTTTTTCTCACCCCTGAATTGTGCCCTGCCACTCACCTCCAGCGCCCTCCTGCCTCTTAGCACCCCCTTGCTGGCCCCCTTGCCTCTCAGTGCCCCTCTAAGGCATCCCACCGCCCCCCCAGGGGGCAGTACTACCCACTTTGGGAACCACTGGTTTAGACAGCACACTAATGTAAATAACTTTTGCTGATAATTTATTGAATTGTCAATAGTAAATTGGATTTATATAACATCCTCACCTAAGACCAAATAAACCTCTGCATGGCTTAGGATATTGCATAAATACATGAATGGGGATAGAAGTACACTTGGTGATGTGAAACAACAAAGTAGATAGATGGACAATCAATTTGTGAGGTTGCCTCTTCCCCTTTTCCTTTACAAACTCCAGAGAAATGCACAAGAGCCTCACAAGAGCTCCATGTCAGCTGGATCTGAGGACAGCTTCCTACTAATGTGTGCTATGCTTTTGTGCAAAACGCAATTTTATATTTCTTCCCTCGTGCATGAGATAAAGGAAGTGGAGCATGAGTTTTTTGTGGAAGTGGTAGACTTCAGTTAGGATGGTAAGGCTAGCCCCCCTCCTCCCTAATTTCAGTTCAGACTTCCAATTTCGATTCAGAATTCTATTGGAATTGTTTTCCTTCATCTGTTTCTTTCAGGAAGGGGAAAGCAGAGAGGCCTTTTATTTTGTTTTTCATTAATCAGCATTTCCTTTAGTGTCCTGTGCTCCATTCTGTTCCCCCTCCCATGATTTATGGTAAGGCAAGGGCAGCAGGTAGCCAAACCTTCCGACCTCCAACTCATTTGTCTGGAGGGGCTGGGCTACCTGTCACCTCCTGTCAAGAGAGAGCGATAAATGGTCTCTTGTGGTAATTAAGTGGGGGTGGGGATGGAGGAGAGAATAGGGGAAAGGCATGGTGTTGATAGCAGGACTGATTGGCAAGAAAGCCAAAGAAGAAATTATACTCAGTGGTATGTAGAAAATTATATGCAATGGAATGTAGAAACAAAATATGTTTTGGTAGCAGGAGTTGAGTATTGATTTGAATTTTCCCTCAAATTCTGGTGGATCCTCCTCCCTGACTTTAATCCTAATTACTTGACTGAGGCCAGAAAGTCCGCAGAGTGTGTCTCCTCTTCTCCCAATAGTTCTATGTGATAGTTGTGCTCCTGTAATAGCTTCAGTAGGTATGTTTGCCAGTAGCATTAAATTAAGAATCATAATAGGTAAGGTGGAGTTTGTTCAATTTAAACTTTTGTTAACTTTTCTCTTTGCTAAATAATTTAGCATGGTTAAATATATTTTGTTATGGCTGTAAAAAGACTAAGCCACATTCTTTTATAGTCTCTTCAATTCCTTTTATATATATTTTAGCAACACTATTAAAGAATGATCTTTATTCTGTGTGGATTAAATATAATAAAAGCACTTAGGGTATAAACAATACAAAAAGGGCCAAAGTTGAGCCAACTGGCAAAAAAAGAATACTGGAATGTAAGTCCTTGTCAGGATGATGGAATTTTAATTTATTTGTTTTTTTATTTTGTACAACAGCAAAAAATAAACTCTTTCATTTCCTTAAATTGTTCAACAGGAATAATGTGGAATATATTGGCCATAGACATCTTATCTATTGGGGCATACCTTTTGTAAATAAAAATAAATGAAATATTTATTTATTTATTTATATGTATATGGCAAATAAATCTATATAGATTACAAGATAAAATATTAATCAAGGTCTTATATAAACAGAAATGTTTTCCAACATTGAAAGAATTATGTCTTTTTATGTATATATATTATTTGGACTAAGAGTTCTGGCTATATCCTTGTTTGAAAAAAATCACTTCTTTATGATTGCTAATCATTTGAATACAGTCTGAGTTTGTAAATGCAGACCCTTGCATCTTTTTGCTTACTGTTTCCTTTCTCCTTCTACAGCGCTATCACCACTTTGCACCGAGGACCTTGCAGCTTCTCCTACATGCTTCTTTCAGAAGATCTGTTCCCAAAGATTTCTGAAATATTTTTGAAATCTTGAGGATCCACTCAGCTTGCCTGCAGAATTTTCTGAACATATTTCTTCTGCTTAAGAAGAAGAAGAAATTACACTGATTTTGTATCAAGTTTTGATGGTTCTGGACTGCTCCTCTATATTAAGTGCTCTGCATTCAGCCCTTATGTGAATCTTTTTATCAAGGGTCAGGCCTGTGGATTGTGCCAGCTATGGCAAGCAACAGTAGCTCCTGTTCTACACCAGGGAGTGGACATCTCAACAGCTACCCAGTTCCTCACTATTTCTTCTTTCCCCACATGATTGGAGGCCTCTCACCTCCAGGAACTCTGCCTGGAATGCAACACCAGCTGCCAGTCAGTGGGTACAGTACACCTTCACCAGCTAGTAAGTAACCAAATTCAGGAGCCACGTGGTTAGTAGGGGCGAAGGTGGGATGATGCACACTTAGGATGACGAGGCTCTTCCTGTGTTAGAGCAGATTTGAAAACACCATCACAATTTTGGTACAAGCACATCTTTTTGTGTTGAATAAAGCAAAAATTATCTTTGAGCAATGTATTTCATAAGTGCTCTGTTCTGTTATAATTCAGGTGACAACTTGTGGAGGGAATTATGAGCTATACAAGCTATTTTTGGTTTCCCTACACTTGAGATCCTGAGCTGTATTGTCTTCCTCATCTAGCAACTCCAAAATGGGTCTGGCAGTGTTATTTCTGCTAGTGAGCATGCTTTTTTTTTTTTTAAATCTTAACATCCTTCCTGAATGCTTGAATTGAAATGCTGGCTTCTTTTTTAATTTTAAACTTTTGGTGTATGTTTAATTAAATTTTGTAATATTCTAGGATATTGTTTCACCATTTCTGAATTAAATAAAAATAGAGTTGGCCATTTATTTATTAAATCAGTGGTTGGGTGACTTGACACATGTCTTTTAAAGCTTTTTTAAAAATCAAATTTAGGAATTTCTTCAGCTTCAAAATGCATTTGAAACTCTATGGTTTCTTTTCTCACAGATATACAGTAATTGGTATATATTATAAAAACAGCACTATTGCTAAATATCTTAATTTTCTTATCCCACTTCTATCCTGAATACATATCTATTATTCTTTTTATCTGACTTTTTTTGCAATCTTAAAAAATGATGTCAACTCATAACAACTCTGTGGGTCAAGTTCGGCTAAGAATTGCTGAATTTGTATCTGAAAAACAAAGTTAATTTTGAATGTTATGTCAAAACCAATTCATGTTCATCTCTATATGCAACCACACTAAAGTGTGATTGCCCTATTTGTTACAGAAGAGAATAAACTATAGTTGGCAGTCTTGATGATTTCATTTTGAACTTTACTCTGTCATTCTCTTCTTGAGCAATTTTGGGCAAATTCTTGTTTCTCATGCTTGGTTCCTCTTTAGAACAAGGAATGACGTAGCTTTTGGGAAAGGGGTTAGGACAAATGAAAGATTGCACTTGTGTTTACAATTTAAAAGCTCAAGGGGTGAAAAATATAGTGCAAATTTGAGTTTGAGAAGTTTAGATATAAGAATTTTCACAGACAGATCTGGAGTTAGCTATTTTGGATAAATTACTTTCAGTGTTAGTGTGTGGGTATAAGAAGACATGTTGGTGAAGAAGATTTTCACAGTGGTTTTGTACAGCCTTGGCCAGGGGTAGAGAAACTTGGCTCTTTTATCACTTATGGACTTCAACTTCCAGAATTCCTGAGTGAGCCATAAAAGGTTCCAATCCCCTACTGGTTTTTTCAGTTGTGGGGAAATCAATTTTTGACTTGAATGAGACTTTTTTAATATAAAATGTAGGACATCCTACATATGTATATTAAACAGTCTCATTCAAGTCAAAAATTAATTTCCCCCACAACTGAAAACCAGTAGGCCAGGGATTGGAACCTTTTATTTATGGCTCACTCAGGAATTCTGGAAGTTGAAGTCCATAAGTGATAAAAGAGCCAAGTTTCCCTACCCCTGGCCTAGACAGTTATTTAGGTGCATTTTTGGTTCTGCTCTGAAAAAAAATCCAAAAGAGTATCTGAATGGTATAGGGGTAAAAATGTGCATCAGGACTGATTCTATTCATGGAAAACAGAAAATGTTAGTTCTCCAGATCAATCTTCCCACTATCACTTGAATTAAAAATAGCCAATTCCTAAGTTATATTCTGCAGTAATCCTCTTCAAAAGTTTTGAAATATCCCAATTAAAAGAGTACACTGCTTGAAGATATATTTATGCCCATCATGATACCAGTGTTTCGCACATTTAGCGCAACATTTCTCCCTATGAGAATAGGTTCCAAAATGATAATTGTATATATATAATAGATAGTACAATGTAGCATGATATGGTACAACATATGTGAGAAAAGCAGCTTTGGCAATAGTAAAAGCAATCAGTGCAATTCAAAATGTGGTTGTCACTTTAAAGCCCTACATTGCAGATTCAGATTATTTGCTGAGTCACCTGTCCACAATGACTGCATATTCTTTGGATTCCTTTGGTAAAGGGATGTCACCTAGTAAATACTGGAAATATATCTTCTTGTCATGGTGCCTTGTCTTATGAAACAGGTTTCCTCCCAAGATGTGAATGTCTCAAACCATACTGGTCTTCAGAAAGGCAATGAAAAAGCCAATATTTTTTTCCACAGGCACTGGACCCAGGATATTAATGAAGCTCTGGCATAGTTATGTGTTATCTGTTGGTAATGAGATTTTTATTGGAAACTTGACTTTTTAAATCTTCTTTCTTTCACCAGATTTTGCATTATGTAAGTCTTTATTTTGTTTACTGTCCAGAACATAACTAACTCTTACTGTAAAAAATAGAATTGATGTCAAAATGTTACCAGATTATATTTATAGGAGTCTCAGCAATGTGGTTAAGTCATTAAATTATCCTGGTTATAATTTTAGTCCTGCTCCTAATATTTTATTTGTAGTAGAAGAAGATCACAACAAACTGCAGAGTGTATCAAGCTGGGTAGAATGGAAAAGTATTGGTATACTGTCATATTCCATCTATAAATGGTATCTTTTCATGTCAGTTGAAAATCTCTGTATAAAAATTCACTTACAGTTTAATATTAATTCAAATCCCACCCACCTACACACAAAACACCTAAAATATATGGCCAATCTTGAAAACCTAATGGAATTGTTTGGCACTTGGATGGAAGATACCAAGAAACCAGGGGTATGGACTAGTTGGGGGTGGGGAAGGAAACAATCCTGAGGAAATTAATGACAAACCATTTCCTTATGTTACCTATATAGTCACATCCAGTTGAGATTAATTTGAGGGTTTCTTTATCTTTCGCAACAGCAGATCTTGAAAAATAAGCAGGAGTCCCTCAGGTTGGGGGTCTACCTGGAATTTCAGATTTGCTGGCTAGACTTGGAAGAAAAACAAATCCTGGGAAAGGGAATAGCAAACTGAGCCAATAATGCTGCAAGACAATGTGCATAATGCATTCAGTTGATTTATTTGTGTCATATTAATGATACCATGTATATCCTTGTGTTAGGACCCCTCCCAACCAGATATTTGGGTGTTATACCTGTTGAAACATAAATATAAATATTTTTTTATAGAATAGAATTTTTTATTGGTCAAGTGTGTGATTGGACACACAAGGAATTTGTCTTGGTGCATATACTCCCAGTGTACATAAAAGAAAAGATACATTTATCAAGAGTTAATAATCATCAGGTACAACACTTAATAATAGTCATAGGGTACAGTAAGCAATCAAATCATATATGGTTCTGTCATGGTGACCTATGGTCTACTAATCTGGAGACAACCTTTTGCCGAATGCAATTTTGCTTCTTAGTAAACCACTTGCATCGAGGAAGACTTGTTGCAACTATTGAAGCCCTATGCTTCTTACAAGATCTCTGTTTTTGCCATAAGCTGCATCTCTTAATATATCTGGTGATGCCGCTGAGTTAAGTATCGGAACATCATTGTGTGGCAAAAATTGAATTACACATAAGAGTTGAACAAGTGTTGTATTTTCGTTGAATAAGAATTAGAAAAGCATGCACCCAAACCCAATATAATTGATGCACATTAGTGTAATTCTTGAAATCTGTTTTAGCTTTAAGTAGCTTGTTTTTAAAATAAAGTTGAATTTATGTGTTTCTACTCACTTTGCTGTGGCATAATTGTTATACCACATCCCACATGCTCATTGTCACTTGATGAGCATTCTTAATTTGAGGGGATTCATGTTTTCAAAAGCAAGAACATTTCTTGCAAAATATTAAAATTATACATATCCCAGAGTTTCTTTTTTATTCTGCCTTTACTTTGACTATTATTGTTTAAAAATGTTTCTAGTCCCAATAACTAGTAAAAATATTTGTATGAATTTTTGTCCATATGCTCTGTTTTTCATTGAAAATATCCTCTGATCCTTCAGACCTGGGTATATTACTCTATCTGATGATCCATTTATTAGTAATAGAAAAATACAAAGTTGTACAGTAACATATTTTTTAGAATAGTTCCCCCTTGTGATAATTATACAGAAGTTTTATTTTTAATTGATACCTTTCAAATTCTGCATTTATTTAGGTGGTAAATAAATTTAAAAACAAGACTACTTGCACGAAGTAAGGTAGGACTCTGAAACCTATAAATAGATGACAATTACAATATGTAAATGAAATTTTGTTCATTCTTCCAGCAAATAATTATGAGACAGAATAAGAAGCTATATAAAACATATGTACCATAATGTATCTCTTAAGAATTGGAAATCTTACTTAAATTTTGGCTGATAAAGTATTGCCATATCTTTTCAAGTTGATCTGTTCAGTTAAAAATACCAGACCTTTTTTGAAACAATGAAGTGTGAACTTTCATGTTTTTGCAGGAATTGGACCTTTTCACTTCATAAGATTGAAGTAAAATGAATGGTTAACATCTTTTGAAGCTGGGAAATTCTCTCTTTTTGGGGGGAGGGTTATTGTAATAAAAATGTTGGTTTATATATATACAATTTAAGAATATTTAGGATGTATTCAACATAAGGTTGTTGCAGGCCAGGATTCCAGTGTCTCGAACTTCTACGACACAGGGTAAGTATAGTATCCAAAGTGGTGTGGTTCAAACATTTTGCCTGAAGGTGAGGGCTGGGCTGACTTAAGACATGGTGGGGTTTTTTTGCAGAGGGTTCTTGTACTCTGATAAAATGTGACCTGGCCCTAAGCTGGAGTAGTTATTGAGGAATGTTTTCTTACTTTCTAAAGCAGGGGTATCTTAACAAGTTGAAGATTTGTGGTTTTTATGAAGAGGTAAATTGGGTCTAGTAATCTTTAATCATTCCTGTTTGGTAATGAATTTATTTCTAAACAACTATTTTATTTACTAAAAAATTTAAACTGCTCAGTAACTGAAGCTCTCTACCTGGTTTACAGTAAAATATACTGAAATACTATATTAAAAATATTAAAATGACTAAAATGTATATGATAAAATCAAATAAAAGGAAAAATAAAAGCACCATATAAATTAGGCTGCCATAAAGCAGTCAGTCAATAGCAAAGAATTAAAATACAAATAAATGCTAGTATAAAGATTTGGGAAAATAAAGTTTTTAGCTATTGCCCAAATGATGCTAATATGTGTGCTGGTCAAACCTCTCTGTGGAGGAAATTCCAGAAATAGGGTCCCATCACAGAAAAAACTCTGTTCTTTTTATATGCCCACGTGGTGAGGAAATCTGAAGAAGGTCATATTAGATGGATGGATGGATGGATGGATGGATGACGTACTAGACTTGTATCCAGAACATTTTGACCATTATAAAAGATATTATTTGGGGATTGAGGACTTTCGTAATATAATGATTAAAAGCATGATTCACGTACTCCATCCTTTAGAGATGGGACATCTATTTTAAAACTAATCATGGACAAATGAAAGAAATCACTGTGACCTGCAAAGACATACTCCTACATTCTTTTGTAGGATCATGAAAAGATGCTTGAAAAAGCTTTGGCTCGCATCAACTTGACCTTCAAACAAAGGATTATATTTTCTTATTGCATTGCATGAGGCATTCATCATACACGTGGAAGAAAGAAAGCAGCACACGTGAGGCATGCATATGTCTTTTGGTGTGTATATGCATTTTAAGTTTTGCCTATTGGTTATATTGGAATAGAATGGGAAATTGGGAATTGGCTATTTAAATGATAATCACCTGCATACTTGTGCTGATTGATACTAGTTAAAAGGGCTTGCTTCTGGAAATCTCAGGAATACAAATTTACTTCATTTTAGAATTTGGTTTTGTGCTTGTTAGAAATTTTTTAGTCTCTGTCCATGGCAGCATTTGGCTGAATTATATTTTACTAAAAAAATATTTTTTTTCTTTCCCTCCCTCTCCTACCCTCTTTTTAATAAATCTAATCTATCTTTTGTGTTTGTCCCAGAGATGGGTTTTAAAAGGGATGTCCAGAAGATAGCCTTGGAAGATGGGTTTGAGCATCATCTCTCTGCCTCCCCTTTTAGAAATATTTCTCTCTTATTTCTCATTGTCTCCTCCCTTTCCAGGCAAGAGGGCCCTTTTTTATAAATAGCTTGAATAACAGGAAACAAAGGTTTAAAAGGAATAAACAAACCTCTTGACATAACACTGAGGCCAAAGAGGCGTGCTTAGGAGTGGGTGGTGTTGAGTAGGGACTGGCAAGATGACGTGTGAATCTGTATTGATTGCTCACTCCTGCATCATTTGTCATGGGGTTCTTCCTTTGGATATTGTAAGTTTACAAAGAGTGATTAGGATAGAGAAAGTCATGGTGCCTAGGTCCCACAGACTCCAATCAGGAACCCATATATTTCAACGCATGTGTTCTGCATTTGGCTTGGTAGATAGGGTTAAGATCTTGGCTAAAGTTCAGTCTGCTTGCAATAAACCACTGAGGCCGAAGGGATTAGGACTAACATACTAGGGTACAATCTTTTAAATTATAATATAAAATCAGTGCAGACATATACAAAGATATCTGACACAGATAAACATACACAGGATTAATCATTAATTTAATTTCTGACATTAAAGAAATAGTGAACATTATCACCTTTGCCAAATGAGAGAGAGGTGGGGTGGAGGGAGAGGGATTGAGATTTTGACTCCTAAACTGGGAGAGTGGTTCCCCTAAATCCCAGGAACAACAACACAGCTCTCTATCCAGAAGATACCAGTATTAGAAACAGCTAAGATATTGTGCTGACCCTCAAACTCCCAGGCCTCTGGTGAAGGACCTGAGATTGAGGAAGACACATGCTATCAATAGAGGTGAGAAGAATGGAGTGTGTGTGTGAAAGTGGGGGGGGGAGAGAAGAATTTTACGTAAAAATATAATTCAGGCAAATGCTCCCATAGACGCAGAGACTAAAGAGTTTCTAACAAGCACAAAACCAGCCTATTGGAATGAGGTCAGAACTTTAGGATCTGAGGATCATTTTTCTACCCCAATGAAGGAGTTCAGCTCTCCTCAGCAGGAAGCCTTTTCAGCCAGCCTCTAGAAATGAAAGGGAATCTTCTTGGTAGGCAGCAGCAACTTGTCACTTTCCCTACTGGCCTCCACATTGATGTTTTGGGGAAGCTGTCAGAGAAGATTGCAAATGGTGATCACATGACTGCAGGGCACTCTGCAACTGGGTTGTAACTGAAACAGGTTGCCAAGCACCCAGATCACAATCATCTGACTGGAGGTTCATCTTAGATGGATGAAAGTGCTTTATGGACCATAAAAGACCATTTCCAAGGCCGTCATAATTTTAAAATGGTTATTAAATAAAAGGTCATAAATTGAGAACTATCTGTATCAATTTGAAAGTACATGCTAAAGTAAGTTGCATAGTAAGAATAAAGAGTGATTAACTTTTTTAAAAATGAAATTGCACATAGGTAGCCAAATGTCAAGAAAAAAGAAGAAGAGTATTCTGTGTTTAAATTATTCTATTTTCCAGGTCATGATGCTCTTTCGTCTGAGTAAAGAGAGTTGTGTCTGTGAGTGTGTTTGTCTACAATATAAACTGCATGCAAAAAGGTGAACAATTAGTGAATATTACATGTTTTCCAGATCCATTTTATCTGGTGCATTTTACCTGAATAGGAGAGAAACTTATTCTGTATCATCTTTTTTTTAAAACAGTGAGGAACCTGATATCCTCCCGCAACATGTAGTCTCTTTGGATTTGAAGCTTGTGTTAATAGCCTGAATTCCTTTTGCTGGTTCCATGTGGAGTAGTAGCCTGTTCATTCTTGGGATCTTCATACTTATAATTAGACTTTCTAGATTGCTGACTTAACTAGACTTTATGGGAAAAGTTGCAAGCTTACACTAACTAATTCATATAGGTTCTGGGGCTGGATTCCAAGAAGATCAGGCTTCAGCAAAATTTCAGGTGAGGAATGTGTGAAATATAATGGCTAACTTGTCTGGATATTTAAATGCAGCTGCCTGAAACTTGTGTCATTTGTTCTGGATATCCCTGCTCCTAACATGTAGGAAGACAAAAGCTGTATGTGTACACAAAGCACTGTATTCAGTGTTGTATGTAGGATGCCTATTGTGGTTGCTCAATTCTTCGAGTCTAGCTTAAATCATATAAAGAGGCAGAAACACTACACTAATCCCCATATTCTCATTAACCCTGCATTTTCAAAACTTCTACACATTGTTTAAAATAAATTCTTCCATTGATAAAGTCTTCCAAGTGCCCAGGCTCAATTTTTATACACAGCTGAATGATAAAATAAGATTGTAGCATAAGAAATACAGATAGTCCTCAACTTATGGCTACAATTAAGTAAAAAATTCTTGATATTAAATAAGAAAGCTGTTAAGTGAGTTTTGCTTCATTTTACAACCTTTCTTGCCACAGTTAAGTGAATCACTGCAGTTTTAAAGTTAGGAACATAGTTGTTAAGTGAATCTGCCTTCCCCATTTACTTCGCTTGTCAGAAGGTTGCAAAATGTTCAACAGCCCTAAGTGTGAAAAATGATCATAAATCACTTTTTTTCAGAACTGTTGTAACTTCAATGGTCACTAAGTGGTAAATTGACCTGTACCTAAAAGTTTGGGACATAATTTTAGGAGGAAAGGCCCGAAGTATGACCAGCTAGCTTTAGGTCACAGACCTCTCAGGAATTTGTAAGCTCTGCTCTCCCCTTCCCAGGCCATTAACTTCCCACCACCCCCTCCCAAGTCAGAGAAATTCTGTGTCTTAATCTGGCTCACAGCCCTCCTCTCCACCTACTTGCCTAGACTGTTTTCTCATTCGTAGTGTTTGTACAGTGGGGCAAAGTTCACCCACATCAGCTTTTCCCTAGCTGCCAAGACTGGTTCCATTTTCCTCAGGCCCTGACTTGCTTTGGCATTGTGCCCAGGTCTTTCTCAAACTCATTTCGGAAAACAAAACAGTTGAGGTGTTGTTTGTATTTTCCTGAGACAAGAGGCACCACAAACTATGATCCTGAAAATTACAGAGCCTGAATTATTGTAATTAGTGAAGGGAAGATTATTTATTTGTTTATTGTATCCTGCCTTCATTATTTGTACAAATAACCCAAGGCAGCAAACATGCCTAATACTCCTTCTGCCTCCTAATTTCCCCATTAAAAACAACCCTGTGAAGTGAGTTGGGCTGAAAGAGTGTGACATGCCCAAGATCCCCCAACTGGTTTTCATGGCTAAGACAGGACTAGAACTCATGATACCTTGACCAGTATAAATTGGCTATCAGATACTTTGTGCTTCAACAGTGACGGTATTTTAATATAAAGCATTGCCATTAAAAAAAAGCTTGAATAATGGTTTGTGGCCTAATTGTGTCTCCTCCTTTTTCCCTAAGAGGTATAGATTTGACATTTAGAGATTCTTGATTTTCTGGAGTCCAACTTGAATCAGTATCTAAGTTCTTTCCTGTAATTACTTCACCCAGCCTCTGATATCTTCAAGGTGAGCTTGATTGACTGCTCTAATTCCCAACCAGTCTTGATGAGTTCTCTGGTACTGTCAGCTTAAGTTTTAATAAAAAGAGGCCATTTTGATTTTCTTCCCATAGAGGTACGCCAGTACATTTAAAGCTGTTGACTCAAGCTTGAAGTGGGGTCTTCCAGCAGCTCCAGACGGTTTTTGAACTTGAAACAATTCTGTTTTGAATTTGAATGAGGTGTTTGGGCTTGAAGCAATGTTTTTTGGCTTGGAACATTTCCGGGATGGTCCGAAAAGTGTCAGAACACTTCTGGCAGGATTGGAACATCTGTTTCCAACTCAGAACAGAGGACTTCAAACTTAACATGCAGTGTTTTGCATTTGAAATGTTTTGCACACCACTAATTCTCCAAAATTATGAAATAGAAGTGCATAGGAATAAGTGCAGCATTTTTTAATGCTTTATGCTCACAATATTTGGGCATCTGAGATGGAAACTTTGAATTAACATTTATTTATATATTATATAGACTGCCTTATTACGGAAAGTCCTCTGGACAGTTCAAAAGGATTAGAACTAACAAAAAGCAGCAAAGAAACAGAAATGTTTGTCAGCACTCAAAAGGTATTAAAGTAGCAGCTAGGCAAACACTTCACCATCAAAGGTATTATATTGCTAAAATTAGCTCTATTTCTACAGCTAGTTATAGCTATCTACTAACAGTTCCTTGGAGAAGATATTTGGATAATGATTCCTAATGGCACTCTGAGAAATCAGTAGTATGACAGGGAAGGATAGTGTAGCATATGAGTCATAATTGATGTATTTTTAATACCACTGAACACTTACCCCCACCCCCTTTTTTGGGGGGTGGCCTTTTGAACAAATAAGCAAAATAGATGCTTCTAATCCTTTCTAGGCTTTGTGCTTTTGTTTTGCTTTTATCATACACATATATACCCATGTTGGCGAACGTATGGCATGCGTGCCAGAAGTGGAATGCAGAGCCATTTCCCCTGGCATGCAAGAGGTCACCCGGAAGACCCCCACTGCGCATGCGTGCACCACCACCCAAGAGCTGATTGTTGGCTATCTGGCGCGCATGTACAGGGTGTGTGGGAGACATGCACGCATGCACAGAGACGTGTAGCATGTGGAGATGTCTCGCACATATTCGTAGAGATGCATGGTGCATGAAGGGATTGTGTGCACATGCATGGGGGTGTGGAGGTGGCCCTCATGCATTGCCTTCTGGAAGCTGGCACGAGAGCTCGTGCAAGCGAGCACGCTAGCAATTATCAGCATGGGAGCCAAAAAAGGTTAACCACCACTGATATATATCATCACACTGTTTTTTTTAGGGCAAACAGCATTCTGCAAAGTACGGAAAAGGCATAAAATAAAAAGAAAATTAATAAAGCTAAAACTAATTTACACCAACATCATTGATTGTACTTCCCCTGTCATGGCCTCTGATTGTGTATATTTAAGAAATAAATTTCATGTATCATTTCATGCATTTTATTCTTGCAAATCACCCTTATTTCCACTAGAGGTAATCCTTGCCTTATGACTGTAGTTGTCCCTGAATTATCGTCATTAAGTCATGCTGGTTGTTAAGCAGGTCACCATGTGACTGAGCCCAATTTTATTTTTTTTAAATTGTTAAGCAACATCCTTTCATACCAATCATTCATTGTTGTGTATTAAAATGACATTCAATGACAATCAATGTATTGTCCCCCTTCCTTAATTACCCCATTCTAAAGGTTTATTTATCTATTAGGTTTCTACTGACACTTTCTTTCCCATATAACATTGTGAATAGAAAAATCTCTTAGTATGAATGAGTAATCAAGAATGCACACCCATTTTTTGGCAAACATTTCTTGCATCAGATTACATCTATTTACTATTAACAATTTGCAGGTCTTATTCATTTTGCATATCTAACATGATCTTGCATTTACTGAAAACCATTTGAATTCTGAAACAACAACATGGCATCATTTACAAAGAATGATGCTTACATGTCTTTAATCAAGACATTTCTAATGTCTTTCTTATATAGTTATTGATAAGTACCTTAAAATAAGCAAAAGGCATCAGATATCCTTGCTTTCTCCCTGTTCAGTGTTGATCAATTTGCTTGACATTCCATGATTTGTTTCTAATTTATACAGCTCTTGGTGTACTCAATAACCAAATGTTCTCCCTTTTGGCATTAAACACCCCATAATTCAAGTCTATTCATTATATTATATACTTCTCTAACAAACATATAATATAATTTTCTTCTCACTGCACACCCTCTGTTTGGCCACTGCACTTTCCAGATGTTATTCATTATGTTTTCTCATATCCATTCAATCAGGATTCTGCCAGACACCTTCAAGGTATACTAAACAAACTAATTTCTCAATAGGTTTTGCCTTCACTCTTGATCTATTTCCCTTGGCATACGAAAAAAATTGTAATGCCCTTTCAGTCAGAAGCACTAGTGCAGCCTCATAGCACTCAATTAGAAAGGACATCTATATTTTAAGATTGAGTAGCATTTAGTATGATATTTTTATCTGATATGCTGTTCTAGCAACAGCCCTGTGAGTAAATTGGGATGAAAAAGAATGGCCCAAAGTGAGCCAGCAAGTTTCTGTGGATAAGAGTCAATCAAAACCTGTATCTTTGGATTTCTAGATACTTTTAGATTGATGCTAATTCCTTTTATATGCTCATATGACTGGAATTTCAATTATATTACTGGTATTTGAAAGAAATAGATCTGTTTCTAAGTAAATGCTCATTAACAGTTACCGTTCTAATTCAGTTTTGGGCCTCCAAATGTCTAATAACATTTTCCATACTCATCTTGCTTTCACCGATCTATTCCTATCACCTGACTTTTTTTTTCTTGGATTGAATTAATTCACAATGTTTACATATTATTTTCCAGATTCTATCTCTGTTCTTCCATTTCCACCATTAACAAGAACATAACATAGAGTTGTCATAACATAGAGTAATTGGATTAATACCCTCTCTCCCTCCACAAATGCACACACTCTAAATGGTACCAATTCACTTTAAAAAAAAATAATTTTTTTTTGCCATTTTATTTATAATTAAGGCAACACGTTTCCTTCCTGAATCTGTTCATCAACTCAGTTCCTTAACTGAGATTTGCAAGTAGTCCTTAACTTATGACTGGTCGATTATTTGAGGTTATGACCAGCTCTAAAAAAGGTACTTACATTCTGGTTTTGAAATTCTGATGAGCTGGCCCCTCTGCACTATATGATTATATTTTGGGTGTTCAGCAACTGGCTCACATTTACAGCATTTATTAGTCACATGATTGCAATTTACAATGTTTATTGCCAGAAACTGATGGTTTCTGGCAAAAAATGCCTATTGTGGGTTTGTTCACAACCACAGTATTTGCTTTAATAAATATGGCCTTCACTTGCAATAATTGTGTTCACTTAACAACTACAAGAAAAAAATGTAAAATTGTGTTGGTCATGTGATGGTCTTCTAAAAAACACTGAGATACAACCATAATTCTGTGCTCAATTTCTGTCATAAGTTGAGAATTACCCATATTACCTTTCTCTTAATTTGACATCCTTCCCTTCCGCCTTCCAACCCCTTGCATCTTCCTCCTCTCTACTTACTCCTCCCTTCCCCTTCCCTCCTCTTCCCATTCTTTATCACCTTTCTTCTTCCATCTCATCTGAAGGCATTCCATTTGCCATGATCTGCTAAAAGAAAAAAAAAACTTCACAAGAAAAACTAGTGACCCACACTTTTGTAAACGCTATAATAAAGCACAATATTAAAATATTTATTGTATCTCTCTTTCCATCACTTTAATGCACAGAAAATCCCTTTTCAAATCCTTGGTCTCTGTATTATTGTATAGAATAGAAATAAAAAGAGCAAACTCACTTTAAAAAATGTTGCTGATTTTAATCTGATTTCTTGCTACACCTTTGTAGTATTTGAATTTTACATCTCAATAGTCTGCTATACACTGTAGATTTTAGTGTTTAGATTTTAGGCATGTCCTAGACGAAGCCTTTTCTGTTTTATTTTTGATGCAGTTAGTTAAAGGGAAATGAAAGAAATTGAATGCAGCCTCCCCCCCATTACAGTCTTCCTTTATTTGATAATTATAGTGTTTATGTCTCTGCCAAACTAATAATCTGGCAGGATCCAGTTAATACAGGAGCACTGATGTAGGCCTTCCTTCAATCAAGGATGAATGGGCCATTCATTAAATAAATATAAATATAATCTGTTGTGGCTGTAGCTTCACAAAAAGGAAATTTCCTGGGCTTTATTATCACACATAAGAGATTGAAGGGACAGTGTTAGCATTTGAGACAAAGAAAAAGGCATTGGGGTGGGAAATTAATGCATTGCCAGAGTTTTCTCAAGGAAATTTTGGGTAATAGTAGATATCGTGAAGCTTTGTTGTCCAATACAACCCCTCAGATCCTTTCTGTTATATATGTTCTGTTATATATGTCCAGTTTCTGGACATCCAGTTCCTCACATTTTTGTGAGGAACACAAAAACTGTGCTGTAAGCTTTAAACAATGATTAATGTACAATAAGAAATGCCTCCTCAAATCAAAATCCAAATAATAATTTCATGTTCAGATCTCTTATTTTGAAAGAGGGGGAAGATTTTTGAGAGGAAAATGTATTGCATGCTATCTGCAATTAGCAGCTTTTCAGCCAGATTCCAGCAGCACAAATCTATGGGTCTTTGGGAGCAGAATTGTACTGAGTGATGACATCTGATCCATGGATTGCTCATGTTCAGTGTGGCATCCAGTTTCCTGGGCTCCTTTATGGAATGGAAAAGGATATTGGGCAGAAATGTGAGAGAAATGTTGGTCACTACCAGGTAAATTAGATTTACTTAGAAGAGAAGAGAATGAATGGGAGACAGGGCTCATGGTTCTTAAAGTAACAAACAGCATGATGCCTGGGAATTTATCTCCTAATTTCCTAGCTACGGCAAGCAGAAAGATTCCTCTCTTTTTGCTTCTGTAATCACTGGCTGTTTTCCCTGGCTCTTCTGTTAACTTCCTCCTCCTTTTTGTATGCTTGATGCTTACAGTACTCCTGAACAGTCCTTTGATGCCAACTTGAGGTCATGGTGTAGACCATGAGCTGATTAAAAACATATGGCCCTTTCTTGATGCCTTCTCTCTCACCTCGCAAACATTCTCAGAGTAATTTTCTCCTCCTTCTCCATAGCAATCTTGCGTCTGCAAAAACATTTCTTTTTCTCCTCCTTTCTCCTATAAGTGACTTGTATGACCCAGGTTGTTTTTTTTGGTTCTCTTGTTTTTTACCACAGGGGCTAGAGGCATGTCTCCAAGTAGCATAAAGACAATAATTAAATCCTTGCAAAAAAGTTTTGAAGGGCCCACAGATGCTTTATAGGATACACATGGAGATTGACTATCTTGTGTACAAAAGAGCACTTTATAAATTCTTTATAATATTCTACATTTCAAATATTGTGACATTGCATTCTGATTCATTTGAGGCAAAATAAATTGGTCTGGAAATGGGACCCATAATTTTTGTTATTCATGAATTAAAATGTGATCATGGATCAGAAAAATGATAAAGTTTGAACACAAGCACAAAATAACTACCAATGAAAATCACAGCCTAAGTGGAGAAAGACTTTGAAAAACAAAATTAGCAATTCAGCATTCTTTGACTTGGAAGTCTTTGAAAAGTAGAATGGTACAAATCAGAAAATGTAAGAGAAGAACAAACAGAGCCAAGGTATGGAGTTAAACATGTCATTAGCTTAGAGTTATTGTGTTCCCATAAGTGCTCCAAATCCAACCTCTTGAATTTTGTTGACCCTTATCTAGCACCAATTTAATGTTGATCCTCATATATGTTGATCCTTGACCAGATTCTCATATATAGGCTTGAGTCAATGTTTTATATGCAACCTTAGGATCGGTCCTGATTATTTGTGCCTGGCAGAGAAGATAGAAATAATGTACAGAGTTATATGGTATGCCCAGTTATTACAATATGATCAAGAAAATATACTTTTTGTATGGATGAATGTAAATGCATGCTCCTTTTTAAAAAAAGAAGCAAAACACTTCTTCCTTGAAAACACACATGCTAGCACCCTCAGAAACTGCAGATGTCATAGCCATCTCAAGAGGACAACTTCAGACTGCCAATGGAAATTTGATATCAAAATTCCTTCACACCTAGGATATTGAACTAAATTTTTTCTTTCTGGCATTTAGTTTTTAGATCAGAGATCAAATTTTTTCAGGCAACAAAGCCTGTTGGTAAAATGAAATGTTTTTTGGGAGACCTATTACCTAGAGGCAGAGTACGAGTGCCAGAAAACTGGCAATAAAATGAAAAGAAAACTACAAAATTAACATTTCTAACATTCAAAAACAATAAAAATAGAATTTCCCAATAGATTAATATATTAATATATTAACCAGATTAATTATATTAAAATTAAAGCCCCTGTCACACTGCACCAATGGATGCAAAGAGGATGTAAACGGACAAAAAAGCTTGCCATCCATTGGTTAACGCGATGTACTCACTGCCTCCGTTTTGCTTCCTCTCTACCAGCATCCGTTTATTGACGTTTCATCCGCTCAAAAAGTTTTGAGCTGCTCAAAACTTTTGCGCGGAAATGTATCCAATTCGTTCTGCATCGCTACGCATCCATTCTGCATCCGTTACGCATCCGCTATGTCCGCTAGCCATCCGCTGCGCATCTGCGCAACTCGCATCCGCTCAGATGCAGGGAGGAAGCGGAACGGACGCGGAACGGATGCAGAACGGATGCCTAGCGGATGCAGCACGGAAAGAAAGCGTTTAAAACGGAAAAAACGTTCGAAGAGGGGACCTATCTCGGATATTAAGGATGTCTACAGGATGCCTAGAGGATGCCTAGAGGATGCAAAGGGACACCTATACTGCCTATAAAAAAGGGGAGCAACACATCTGGATCTCACTTTCAGAACAGCAGCCCTGTGGTGCGGACCTCTGCAGCCTTCATCTGCCTCTTCGTCTCACAGCATCCGTCATGTCAACCGTGGATCGTAATACAGTCCTTTTGGCATCCACCATCCTTCTGCAACAGTGCGAAGCCATCTACAGGCTCTGTGAACTCTACTACGGAGAAAAAGGGCGGCCAAGAAGCGTCTGGGTACGAAGATGGTTCGCCAGAAGAGCAGAGGACAGACTGTACAACAAGCTGATGGTGGAGCTCAGGAGCGAAGACACTCGGGCATTCACAGACTTCATGAGGATGCCTCCAGCCATGTTTGACGAACTTGTGCAGTGGGCTGACACCCAGGTTGACCAAGACAAACACCAACTTCCCGGCCCGCAGCTGGACCTGGGCTCAAGGTGGCACTCACTCTGCGCCACCTGGCCTCAGGGACCACCTACAGGAGCATTGCAGTACGGCTGGAGGGTGCCACCCAACACCATCAGCATTGTGGTCAGAGAAGTGGTGCAGGCCATCATCGAAGAATACAAGGAGGAGCTCCTCCAGTGCCCCTCCACTGAAGAAGGATGGAAGAAAGTTGCAGAGCAGTGGTATCAGAGGTGGAACTTCCCACACACCGTTGGAGCCATCGATGGCAAGCATGTGGCCTGCAAAACGCCAGCCAAGTCGGGGTCCACTTATTTCAACCACAAGGGCTTCTTCAGCCATCATCCTATTCGCCATGGTCGATGCTGACTACAAGTTCATGTACATAGATGCTTCAGGCAACGGCTCATCTTCAGATGCCCAGGTATACAACGCCAGTCACCTCAAGGAGGAGCTGGAACACAACCTCATCATGGGCTTCCCAGATCCAGAACCCCTGCCCAACGACACACAACGATGTGCCCTACTTCATCATGGGGATGACGCCTTCCCTCTCAGAACCTACCTCAGAATGAAGCCCTACACTTCCAGACTCCTCACCCATGAAGAGAGGATCTTCAACTACAGGCTGCCCAGGGCAAGGTGGGTGGTGAGAACGCCTTTGGCATCCTGGCCAACAGGATCCAGGTACTTCTCCACCACATGCAGCATCGCCCAGAGACCGTGAGGAGGATCATGGAAGCTTGCTGCATCCTGCACAAACTCATGTGCACCCGCTACCCAGTCTTGCAGAACAGGCTCGTGGACCTCCAACAAGGCAATGGAGACATGGAGCCTGGGGAATGGAGGCAAGGGCGAAACCTGATAGACACTGAGGATGTGCAAGGCCCCAACAGAGCCTCACGTGAAGGGAAGAAGCAGCGCAACCTCCTGAAACACTGGTGCAATTCCCCAGCTAGAGTGTTGGAGTGGCAAGACAGGATGATAGATGCTTAATGGATGCTTCTTTGAGCCTGTCTCATCACACTGATGAATTGTGCCATGTATGTTGAGTGGCCCTACAATGAACAGGGCATTTAATAAAGAGTTGTGTTTATGTTGACATGTGTGGATCAATGATTACATTGTTATTGTAATAAAGGGCCATAGTGTGGCACCTGGGAGGGTGGACCATACAGTCCCACTATGCTTGCACTGGAGGTTTATCTATCCCACAGCTATTACCCATCCCAAAGGTATCCCTGCCCATCCCACAGGTATCCCTGCCCATCCCACAGCTATCTTAACCCATCCCACAAGCATGCAAGACTTTATTAAAAAAAAGAAATGAAGCAAGTGTGTGAATCAAAAATAGACTTTATTAACAACAAGCTATAAGACAAAAATGAGTCTCTGGCACTCCTCTTGGTCGCTCAGTCTCGGGGTGAGGGTGCAGGTGCTGTGGAGGTGGCTGGTGCTGGAGTGCTTGTCATCAGCTCCTCCAGAAGCAGAAGCAGCAGAAGCCCCAGCCCCAGAAGAGCGAGGCCGTGCTGCCAGAAGCCCCAGCAGAACCAGAGTGAGGGCCAGGGGGCGGGATGGTAGCCCTGTCCCTCTTGCAAGGGCTGGCAGCAGATGGCTGAGGCTTGCTGTGCTTCAGCATGGTTGTGGGGTTGCTGGCTGGCAGGGAGGCTGGCAGGGAGAAGGCTGCAGGAAGGCAGGCACCAAGGCTGGCAGGGAGGCAGGCACCAAGGCTGGCAGGGAGGCAGCACCAAGGCTGGCAGGGAGGCAGGCACCAAGGCTGGCAGGGAGGCAGGCACCAAGGCTATCAGGAAGGCTGGCAGGAGAGCAGGCACCAAGGCTGGCAGGCAGGCAGGCACCAAGGCTGGCAGGCAGCATGAACCAAGGCTGGCAGGCAGGCAGGCACCAAGGCTGGCAGAGCAGACTGGCTGGCAGCAAGGCTGGCAGCAGGCAGAGCAAGCTGGCAGGAGGCTGGCAGCAAGGCTGGCAGGGAGGCTGGCAGCAAGGCTTGCAGGCAGACATGCAGGAAGGACAGGCAAGGCAGTCGATGTGTCTGGAAGCAGGTCTTTCTCTGAATGGTGACCTGCTTCCAAGCTGCTTCCGTTTATATCCGCGGGCTGACGCAATGCATCCTCCCCGCATGCACAATTAACGCTCGGCATCCGCTAGGCTTCCGCTGTGCATCCGCTTCATCCGCTCTGCATCTGTTCTGCATCCGCTGTATCCGTTCTGCATTCCGCTTTGCTGAGGCCCCCCGGAAGCCCTGCGATTGTGCCATCCGCTCCCATCCACTTCCATCCGCTAGGCTTCCGTTCCGCATCCGCTTTCCATCCGCCCTGCGTTCTCCCCCCGTCCGTGTTATCCGCTTTCCGGTTATGCAAATTTTTGCCCCTTCTGAGAGCGGATAACAACGGATGGAACATTTTGCTCGTCTGTTGTGTATCCGTTGGGCAGTGTGACAGGGCCTTAATATATTAACCAGTCAAGTTAACTGATGGTTGGGGCATTCTTTCTTGTTACATAAAAATGTTCAAAATACTCTTCTTCTTATGGAATTTTGCCCATTTATTTTGGAAATTCTTGGGATGTTTGTCTTTTAGGTGGAGATGTTTGGTTTCCAGATATCTTTGTAATTTTGTACAATTCAAGCTACTGTGGCTCAATATTTGGTCATGTTTAACACACTATCCATTTGTTTTGTCTTTCTTTTCAGTCTATATGAAACTAAAGTTCATAAAGCTCTGATTGTATTTGCATTTCTTGTGCTTAATTTCTCAAACTTTTTTTCTTAAGAAGCAAGACAGAAGAATTCGTTTAGTTTACTGTGTTTTCATCTTTTTTTGTGCTATCTGCAATTGTACTGGTTTGTAGCCAGTATTCCCTATCTGTAATAATACTTACTAGGCTTCACAAAAGACATAATGAAAGTAATATGCATATATTGAGGGATATCTAGGATGTTGATATGGATTTTTTACCCCATCTGGAATACTTGGTTGATGCCATTTAACACCTTCCTGACTGCAAACCCATTTGATATACAGTACAAAAGGGATTTGAGGCACAGGTGCACTGCAGGCTAGCAGTACAATCCTAAATTTATTAATTGCCACAAAGCTCAGTGGGACTTATTCCTAAGTAGGTGAGCGCATAATACTATCTTGATGATTAAGCTGGTCACTTGGGGACACATGCATGCATGCACACAAGTATTCTCTGCAGTCAGTTAAAAATTGTCTCAATACTTAAATAATGCAAATATTATTTATATATGTGTGTGTGTGTGTATGTGTCTGCCTGTGAATGTAAGGCCAACAGCGAAGGAGGCAGATATGCTCCACGCCCACTGCGCTCGGCCAAAGAATGCAGGTGGGTGGGGAGAGACAATTGGCAAATGTAAGGCCGATGGTAGGGAGACCTGCTGCATTCAGCTGAAGGTCTGGGTCACTTCAGGGATAGACAGTGGGGCGTAGCCACTTTTGGGCCTGTCTCTTAGCTTCTACGAGGCCTCTGGGCACCTGTTGCGTGATTGCCCTTCCCTCTGCCTTGGGCCCCTTATCCATCCTGAGACCGTAAGATGAGCCATTTCTGGGCCAATCTGGCTGGTGGGTAGGTAAGTGGGCAGCTTCAAGGGCCTCCCACCTGTCTCTGCTTCTTTGAAGCCTCCGGTGAGCGCACCCGGGAACAAGAGCTGCTCCGGGACGACCAATGGGCCTCTGAACTCTGCTTTCATCATGGTACATTTACGCCAGTTGGTGGTACCAAAGCAGCCTTTGCCTCCCGCCACATCAAGCTCCGAGCTGTAAGCCACATTTGGAAGGCACTGTAGTGGAGGGAAGCAGCTAGGGTGAACCCTAACTTTGCAGGTTGGAGAGGACGGCGGCAGCGTGGGGGACGAGCAAGGCTTCCCATAATGCCACTAGACATAGGTGGCTAGGGTGACAGTGGAAGTGGCAGGTGGACTGACGTGTGGGGAAGGAGGGGAGCACACAGGAGACAGCAGTGTCAGAACAATCCTTGGCTATTGCCCGAAGAAGAGGAGAAGGGGCAGGGCTAGCCTAATCAGAACCCTATTTCTTGCAAGGAAAAGCTTGCAAATTTACACTCAGGAGTGCGTACACACATGCAGACTGGCCCTCAACAGTGCTTTCTGGGAATTAAGAGAGACCAGATGTTTTGTGGAGGGGAAAAGGGATGTGTGTGCATGTTGTCCAGCTTACCATGCTTCCTGGCTCTTTCCTTTTTGCTATCCACCAACCAGACCCAGAGCTCCTTTCACCCTCCAGAACAACCACTGCCATTCGCAGGGATGTGAAAGTGCACTCCTTTGCACCAGCCCTCGGTCCATCCTTCTCACCAATAGTTTTGATTGCTTAATGGCCTCTTTTCCAAAGCAAAATCTCATCTGGCTGGGACCCAATTCCCCAAAAAAGACAAACAAAATTCAACCTGACAAGGGGATGACCATTGCTAGAAGATGGTGGCTGGGGAATTATTTAGTTTGAGTGATTCTTGCTCTGGGCCAGCATTTATCAACTTTAGCAAGTTAAAGATGTTTTGGATCTCAACTCCCAAAAAATCCCCAAAGGATTTGTGAGATATTGAGATGGTACCATTGTTATTGATACCTACTGCTCTCTCTTAGCCTTGTGCTTTGTAAAGCTTATCATAGTATTTATATTTATATATTGTTTTTAATCTTGTTGTATGTTGCTTAGAGGCCCTTGTTTGTGACAGGAGCAGTCATAAAAATTTGACAAATAAATAATGAATCCTATTTTTCCATTTACTTCACTTCTATTTCTCTCCTGGTCCTCCACTGTCTTTCTCCTAAACTGGAGACACAATCTGGCATTTTCTACAAAATCTACAGGTAGTCCTTGATTTAAGACCATTAGGTTAGCAACTGAACAGTCCCAAGTAGGAGGTTGCTATTGAGAGGTGCCTATTTCCAGGTTCTGGGGTAGACATAAACCTGCTCCTTTGCCTGTCTAAGGATTCTTGAGCTGAATCCCTATTTGTTTAATTCTTTTTTAGTGGTCTATTTTAAGGAACCTGAAGCTGCTGTTGTAATGAAGTTAGGCAAGTGGCAATAAAATTTGTGCTCGTTTTCCCTTTGGGGAGGGGGGGTCTTATTAAATAAATAAATGCCGTTGGTTGAGCAAATTCAGCTTAGGAAGGGCAAAGGCAAAATGGACAGCTAAATTGGCCACACCTACCTAGTCACATGACATCTAGCCATGCCCACCCAGTGACATGACCTCCTAGTCACACCCACTGAGCCAATCTGGGGCCCCAACAGTCTGAGGGACTGTAAATTGGCCCCCTGTTTAAAAAGTTTGAGGACACCTGCTCTAGAGAATCTGTTCATAGCTGGCAAGTATAATCAAGTCTTCAATCCATTGAATGAAAAGGACCATACAATTTTGTTTCCAATCCTGCAATATCAATCTTGTAGCCAAGATTGGAGTATTCTTTTACATCGGCCAGTTGTCAAATTCCATATAATAGGTATGTAAATCAAAAGAATATTATCCTCTGAAAATTTTAGTTTTTGTTGCATTATATTTATATAATCCACTACTTTTTTCCAAGAATAGCACAAGTCAAGGATTCCATGCAGATATTTAAAAGGAAGGGTGAAAGTGGCCATTTATTTATTTAAAACATTAAATAAATTTATATAGTTACACCATTTATGTAGTAACACCAAACTCTGGGTAGCTCATATCCTTCTAAAGTTCCTCTAACCAGTGGGAAAATAGCATAAAATATGCCACTCTTTAAACATGGGAGACTCATAGAATATCTTTACCTATTTAATGAATTCCAAAGGAAATCTGAACTTATTTATTATGACAAATATATATTATTTATATAATTTGTTAAAGGCTTTTTCAGCATTCTAATGATAAAATTATAGATTGATCTTTGTTTTTATTCTATCCTTATTAAACCTACAACTAAGTTAATGATGTTTGCTGCTGCCTAGTTTTTATAAACTCTGATGATCATTCTTGATAACAAATTATATCACTTGCTATAATTTATTTGCTATTTAACATTGCTGTCAAGATCGTTGTATCAACATTAATCAATGACATTGGAGAATAATTAGCACATGTGATGTGATCTTCATCTGATTTTGGTAAAACTGTAATATAAGCCTGATTAAAAGCCTCTGATAATAATCCCTTATAAAATATCTCATCATATGATTGACAAAATGTTGGTACCAAAAGATCTATTAAAGTTTTATGCCATTCTGTAAGAAATTCATGTAATCCTGTTGTTTTACCACTTGTCATTTCTATAATTATTCATTTAAACTCTATCTCAGATATTGGGCCCAATAAAAGTTATTTTTGTGTATCATCTAAATGTGGTAGGTTAATTTTATTTAGAAAGATACTGTATCTTCATTTTATGCATTCTCTGCTTTATTATTTAATTCTGATGAGGATTTTTAAAAATGTCAATGGTTATCCATTGAAGTTTTATATATTTCAAATATTCTATATATATATTATACTGTCCGTAGCCTGGAGAATGAATTGAAGTGAAGAGGGAGGAAGGAATGGAGGATTTACCTTGACTGTTCTTATGCTGCTAAGTAATTAGAAAGGTAGTTTGGGGGGCAGGCAGTGAGATGGGTTTTGTGCATGTGGGAAGATAGGGGGTTCATATGGGGTGAGGAAAGACAAACAGTTGTTTCCTGTGCAGAACTATGGGTGATAACAAATGCTGAGGACGTATAGCCAGTGAGAGGAGAGTGTGCATCTGAAGACTTGTTTTGTTGTTTTCCTTCAGCTCTTTGCTAAACCCATTCTTCCTAAAACCCTAGGTTTCTGCAGAACCAGTTTAAAAAACTGTCTTCTAGATATTTAATCCCTTCCTTCCTTTTGTACATGGATACAAGCAACAGAGTTTAATTTAAAGCTGATGAATTGAAGTCTAAAGTGGAACAGTCCCAGCAATGCATTATTCTTCTTTTTCAGGAAAAAAAGGCAGGCATGAGATTAGAAGTTCACTGTCCATGTTCTGACATTTTTTATGATTCATGGTCATATAACACAATAAATTATAAACATTGTTTTTATCATGAAGATATTTTCCATAAAATTTAGCCATAATCTGTTGTCTTCTAATTTAACTCTGTATTAGATTTTGTCCTGGGTAGCTGAGAGCAATGTAGCCTTAGTATCTGGGGCTAAAAGTAGGTGTTCCATATCTCTGTATGTTATCTCTTTATTCTTTCTCTGTGTGTATGAAATACATGCCAGTGCATTCTTCAGGTGTCGTCATCATCATCATCATCATCATCATCATCATCAATCATCTTAGCCATTGTCTGTCTACTGCAGGATGAAGATCTGAGCTTTCTTTGGCCAATTGGACCTGCAATACTTGCTGATGTCATCAATCCAAATTTTGTAGGATTGATGATATCATGAATGCAATTTATTTATCAAATGAAATTCATTCCACAACTACCTTGGGTGACTTTGGTTGCAATTAGTTCTTTTTGCTATGTGACCAGCCTTTTTCCATTTCAATTATTTTACTCTCTTGATGATATCATATAAAAAAATTTGTTTGTTCACGAATCCATGTGCAGGTCTTTCTCTCTTGTCTTGTAATACCGAGCATGTATTTTTCCATAGCTCTTTGTGCCACTCGTAGCTTTTATTTTTCAGGTGTATAAGATATATTTTTGATATTTGAAGTACCTTTGATCTTGTTTTATTGTTTTTCCTATGACAACTATATAAGAACCATTTGGGGGAAAAATTCATCTTTCAAGAAACTCGGGAGGGAGGAACATCAACAAATTTCCCCACTGTCCGCAGTTGTTTCCTCACTTCTTTGTAAAATTAGTATTATCCCCAAAATCGGTGCAGCCATGGCTGATATTCTCTAAAACAGGGGTCCTCAACCACTGGGCCCTGGACCGGTACCGGTCCGTGGATCATTTTGTACCGGGCGACAAAGAATGAATAATCGTGATTAAAATATATATAAAAATATGTTTTTAGTAAAGAAATAGTAAAGAAGCCCTTTANGCCCTTTACTATTGGGGAAGAATTGATTTTGCCAGTCCTTGAAAAAGTGTTTCTGTGTGAAACTGGTCCCTGGTACAAAAAAGGTTGGGGACCACTGCTCTAAAAGATGGCTTTTCTGTTGTAGCATCAACTGCTGTAAGATACAACTTGCTTCGTAAAAAAATATATTGTGGTTATAAAAGCAAATAAATATTGAACAATTATTAAAGCATTATGCAAACCTCAGTTTATAAGTAAGTACTTTTTGCAAAATGCATGTTTACAATTACAATAAATTGGAAAATAATTCCAAATCATGGTTACCCTTTTTCCACCTGATCTCAAATTTATTCGTCTTGTTTGTACCCACTAGAGTGAAGTTTCATTCTTCCCCTTTAAAAATAAATTAATATAGCCCCTCCCCCCATGTTATTTTCTCTCATTAAATTGAAGTTTTGCCTGAAAGCAGCACTTAAAATTTGCACATTTTTGTCTGTTTCAATTGATAGCAGAGTAAGGGTAGATAGATGGAATCTATGTGGGATATTTTCTCTCTTATTTCTGTTGTTTTCCTTAATTAAATTGAAAAATTAAACCAGGGAGATGAAATAAAGAATTAATGCCATTGGGCCTTAGGAATTAAGGAGATAGGGAAGGACCCCGAGACTTTAATTAGGCCTTTAAATCCATGTGTAAAATAAATTTAGCCAGGGGACAGTAATGTTGGAATGATAAAATTCTTTGATAAAAATGCCATATTCTTGGCAAATGGCTGAGGTGGACAAAACAGCTCCCCATTCGCAAAATTGTTTAAAAAATGTTCTCTTTTGTCTTTCCCACTCCCTCCTAAATGATGCCCCAGGACTTTGGAGATTATTAATGGTGTCTTTTGTTCAACCTATAGTGCTCACCCCACTGAAATGTCTGCTTGCCTCAGGGCCCCTGGAAGCTGGCGATCGGTAAAAAGTGATAAATACAATAATCTTGTCTGCTTCTGATTAAATTTATTCCTGACAGCATCGTTTATCACACAGAGGCTGGGATAATCACAAACACTCTAGGAAGGTTCTGCAATATGTGTGTTGGTGAAGTGGTGAGTGGGTGTGGGGGGAGAATTAGAGGATATTGGGCATTGTTAGCTGCACATTTTTGCTTTTTTACCACAGACAAAAGTTAGTAATCTGCAGAGAAGTGTTTGTTCCTTTCCAGAGACCAGAAATTAGGGAGACTTGAAGTACTGGAGTGAGAGGCAGAAATGAGGTCATTAGGCACTTGCAGCAAAGGTCTCCTATTCAACCATATGATTTAAGACAGGAAAGAACTTGAGCATGGTTTACTTCTTTAAACAAGTTCTGCTTTGGGATGACAGCTGGCTTGTATTTCATATGGATTTGTCACATCTACACCTATGCTTATGATAGAAATGGAAACTCATCTTTTAATTATTCTGCAATTTCAGGAAATGAATTCTTGGGAATTTAGATATTTTTTCCCTTGAGGCCTTCAGGGAACTAATGCTGAAGGGAGTATAAATTAGTGTTTGGATGGGAATGACTACAGCATAAATCTCTATACCTGTACTTGGCTTCTAAAATTCAATGGATAAATTAATTGGAAATCAAGTGACTATCCTCTCTTTACTGCATCTGATGAACTGATCTGTAGCTCACAAAAGCTTATGATTTTTAATAAAATATGTTTGAATGTGCTACTAGATCCTTTGGCTTGCAGACTGGAAAGCCGGCAGCCCAGGTTTGAAATCCAAGTGCCACGTGATAGGTGAGCTCCTATCCTCATCCCAGCTCTCTCTACCTAACAGATTAAAAAAAGATGCAAATGTAAGTAGATAAATAGGTACCACTATGGTGGGAAGGTACAGTGCTCCGAGATGTCATGCCAGCCATATGACCACAGAAATGCCTTCGGACAATGTTGGCTCAATGTTCTTGAAACAGAGATGAGTGCCCCTTATCATTGGCAATGACTAGCAGAGTAAAATCTGCAAGAAATCATTTACCTTCTACTTTTCTCTTACATACATACGCTCCTGTGGATAAAATATATCAGTGGAACAAATAAGACTAGACTAATGATGAGGCAAATTATGGCAGGACCTAGTCCTGAAACTGGATTTTATTGTTTACAAATGTGTACATGTATACAAATGTGTACATATAGGAAGGAAAGAAACCCAGTTTTGAAACTCTGGGATGTGTATGCATATCTTTAACTGTCTCCAGTCTGATACTACTTAACCTATTTTTGCATCCCCATATCAGCCTGGCTGTTTTCTAATCTTTTCCGATGATACCATCCAAATAATTTGAAAGTGGAATTTTAACTTTTATCATATTGTACCCACAGAGTGGAAAATTATGGAGTTAAAATTCAACACATCTGGAACTTTCCAGGTAAAAAGTAGTCTAAGCAGTACTTCCCTAACTTATTGAAAACTGTATCAGCATGTTTTATTGAACAGGTTATAAGCCTTCCTTCAGCACTAACTTTGAACAGTCGCTGAACAAATGATCATAACACAAGGACTACCTATATTGTAAAATAATATCATTTAATGATCTTTATTTCAACAAATGACTACTGGTAATCTAATCTAATTTTCATTTGAATAGAAATACGTAGGGAAATACTTGAATATATATTTAATACATATGGCATTCTTTAAGTCAACATTGTCCATAGGGTCGCGATGGGTCGGGCAAGACTTCATTACTAACAACAACAACAAAGTATCTCTTATATGATAGGAAATGTTTGTGTGTTGTTAGCCAAAGAAAAATCACTGGTCTAAGAAAACTTAAATATCTATGAATGGTTTAGTATGCTTAAGTGCCTTCATAATGTCTTTTCATCAAGTTTAAATCTTCTATTATACACTGCTCAAAAAAATAAAGGTAACACAAAAATAAGACATCCTAGATCTAAATGAATGAAATATTCTTATTAAATACATTGTTCATTACATAGTTGAATGTGCTGACAACAAAATCACACAAAAATTATCAAGTGGAAATCAAATTTAGCAACCCGTGGAGGTCTGGATTTGGAGTTACACTCAAAATTAAAGTGAAAAAAACACTACAGGCTGATCCAACTTTGAAGTAATGTCCTTAAAACAAGTCAAAATGAGGCTCAGTAGTGTGTGTGGCCTCCACGTGCCTGTATGACCTCCCTACAATGCCTGGGCATGCTCCTGATGAGGTGGCGGAGTGGTCTTCTGAGGAATCTCCTCCCGCACCTGGACTAAAGCATCCCCCAACTTCTGGACAGTCTGTGGTGCAACGTGGCATTGTTGGATGGAGCGAGACATGATGTCCCAGATGTGCTCAATTGGATTCAATTCAATTGGGGAACGGGCGGGCCAGTCCATAGCATCAATGCCTTCATCTTGCAGGAACTGCTGACAGACTCCAGCCATATGAGGTCTAGCATTGTCGTGCATTAGAAGGAACCCAGGGCCAACTGCATCAGCATATGGTCTCACAAGGGGTCTGAGGATTTCATCTCGGTACCGTAATGGCAGCCCGGCTATCTCTGGCGAGCACATGGAGGGCTGTGCGGCCCCCTAAAGAAATGCCACCCCACACCATTACTGACCCCACTGTCAAACCAGTCATGCTGGAGGATGTTGCAGGCAGCAGAACATTCTCCATGGCATCTCCTGATCCTGTCACATGTGCTCAGTGTAAACTTGCTTTCATCTGTGAAGATCACAGGGCTCCAGTGGCGAAGTTGCCAATCTTGGGATTCTCTGTCAAATGCCAAACATCCTGCACGTGTTTGGGCTGCAAGCACAACCCCCAACTGTGGACGTCAGACCCTCATACCACCCTCGTGGAGTCTGTTTCTGACCATTTGAGCAGCGACATGCACATTTGTGGCCCGCTGGAGGTCATTTTGCAGGGCTCTGGCAGTGCTCCTCCTGTCCCTCCTTGCACAAAGGAGGAGGTAGCGGCCCTGATGCTGGGTTGTTGCCCTCCTATAGCCTCCTCCACATCTCCTGATGTATTGGCCTGTCTCCTGGTAGTGCCTCTATGCTCTAGACACTATGCTGACAGACACAGCCCACCTTCTTGCCACAGCTCGCATTGGTGTGGCATCCTGGATGAGCTGCACCACCTGAGCCACTTGTGTGAGTTGTAGACTCCGTCTCATGCTACACTAGAGTGAAAGCACTGCCAGCGTTCAAAAGTGACCAAACCAACAGCCAGAAAGTATAGGAACTGAGAAGTGGTCTGTGGTCATCACCTGCAGAACACACTCCTTTATTGGGGATGTTCTTGCTAACTGCCTATGCTTTCCACCTGTTGTCTATTCCATTTGCACAACAGCATGTGAAATTGATTGTCAATCAGTGTTGCTACCTAAGTGGACAATTTGATTTCACAGAAGTGTGATTGACTTGGAGTTACATTGTGTTGTTTAAGTGTTCACTTTATTTTTTTGAGCAGTGTATAATAGCAATAGCATAGCACTTAGACTTATATTCTGCTTTATAGTGCTTTTACAGCCCTCTGGGCAGTATACAGAGTCAACATATTGCCCCAACAATCTGGGTCCTCATTTTACCCACCTTGGAAGGATGGAAAGCTGAATCAACCTCACAAATAATATTTGTGTTTTGCATAAGGGTAGATTGATTAGGGGGATGAGTCTGCCACTTGTATCTCATTTGACTCCAATTAACAATGAACAGTTTCCATTCAGAACAGCTTTGTGTAATTCACTTTTAATTCTCATACAATTCATGAAAGAAACTTCTCTAATTAGCAGGAGTGTTAAACTGGTGGTCTGCAAGCCAGATGTGTCATGTGCTGGCCACACCCACCCTACTCCACAAATGGGAAAAACATCATGAAACATCACATGATGGCAATGTGGTGTGGTGAATTTGCCACCCGTGGCATAAAGTTGGTATATTTTTATGCACCAGACAAACAGTATAGTAAAATTGCTACCCTTTTTTTTTTCTGAAAGCATCTAGCTGGCAATAAATTTATAGTTTAGATAGATCCTTGATCACATATATTAACAAGAGATCATTTTAGATTTCAAAATACCCTCCTCCATTATAAATATATCTTTCCTAAAGGTATTGATATTCCTGTAAGTGTCAGAGATTGGTTCAGATAGAAATCATTTACTTTTTTAGCAATAATTTAATAATATTTAAAGATATAGTTACCATTGATATAAACCTTTCTTTTCATTTTAAAGGTTTAATCTATCTAAATCATTTCAATTACTTGATAATGTTACATTATTTTATATTACACAAGGCAATTAAAACAAATAAATTGTTTGCTTTTGATAATGTTTTAAACCCAAATCCTAAAATTAATTTGTTTTAGAAAACAAAGGGTGCTTTAAAGAGTGCTATGGGCTAGTCCAGTTTTTATTTCTTCTCCACTTGGTGTTTCCTGCTTTTTTCCTTTTATTTACATCTCTATCTTTGTAGAAAGGAATTCTAAATTATTTAAAACCTGAACTTTAAACAATGCAAAGCTAATCTGTGAAATGGCTGTCATTTAGTTACCACTACAGATTGAATGGGTGTGTGTGTCTGGGTTAAGGATCATCACAGTATGCTATTGAGACTGCGGAGAAAACATAACACTTCTCATTCCTAAATTCCAGCATTAATTTTCTAGGCTCCCTTAAAAGATTGAAGAAGAGAGACAGGCTGAGTTGAGATTTGTAAAACTTGGAAAATTATATATTCCTAATCATATATTGGATCAGAGCTTAAAAAACAAGCTAGGATATCTTACTGTTCTGCGTGAGTGTGAAAGGTTGAAAACCCAAGGGGGGGACACTGGGAAAGAACAGAAAACGGAGAACCGGGGTGGGATTGAAGATTAACATTCAGTGAACATTGTGTAGTTTGGATTTCTCCTTTCTCTGTATCATCAGGTTTGTTTTGTTTTGTGACTGTGTTTTTCCAACAAAATTTAAGTTATGGCAAATTTGAAACATTTCCGTTGATTTTAAATTAGGAAAAATAGAACTGATTTTATTTTTATTTTTTTAATCAACATTGATTTTCTGTATTTGTGTTGAGGGTAACAGTGGAATGTATGTGTGTGTGTGTGTGTGTCTATATCTACATGAATATGATTACAGATAGGCCTTAATTTGAAACTGCTTGAAATTTCAGCCATGCTTGAAAAAGTGGTGTGCCCAAAGTTGTAACCCCCCC
>BHFT01020075.1:0-16771 GCA_004320025.1 Laticauda laticaudata | reverse complement strand
AGAGAGAGGTGGGGGGGGGGAGAGGGAGGGAAGGAGAGCAAGGTAAGCATCATCAGTGTTCCTGAACATCAGTAGAGGGCCTGAACACTAGAGAAAGATACAATATAAATCTGAAAAATAATAATAATCACTGTTTTTTTTAAACATCTTCTAGTATGGACTTGTCATCATATACACTTCCAGGACCTAGTTCCAGGAGTGAGGAGAGGATTGGGTTTTAGAAGTGGGGAAGGGGATGTATATTAGAGTGAGTTAATTTCTGTAAGCTCATTACTTTGAAAGTGGTTTCTACAACAATGGAGAGTGTCATCTGCCAATACAATATTCATGTGGCACTTAGGATATGGATATTCAATGCTAGGTTTGTGAACTGGATCTCTCAACCATGTTATAGTGGATGATATTGGTTGTAACCTATCTATATATCTTCTGAAGTCAAGGTGAGGGAAGACCTGCAATAGTCTTGGACTTGGAGAAACCTTTTAGAACATTATCACCAATAGTGACAGACAAGCAAATGATCCCAGCTGCCTTTATGCTGTCAACGACTCTCTTCTCTGCCAGATCCATTCATTAAGAATCTCAATTATTGATAGAGGCTGGGGATGAAATGCCTGCCTTACCATGCTGATATAACGGCCTTTAATAACCCTCATGGATGCTTGAATTTAGATTGTGAATAGTGAGTTGGAATATTTTAGACAGATTTTCCATTTGTTTTAAAAAAAAAATCAGGGGGCAATGAATACCGAGCAAATCAATGTTTTTCTATAGGGAAGAAATAATGTGTATCTTCATTCAGTTTCTTTTAAAATAACTTGGTTATTCAATTGAAAAACATAGATTGAATATTGGAAACAGTACTATTGTTTGTACTGTTTGTGGGAATAGGATTGGGGTTGCTAGTATTGACAGAATAAAACAAAATAAAAGTTTAAAATAATAAGGCAGCGCAAAAGAAAGCAAATTGGAAGCCTTAGGTGTTTTGAACTACAGTTCCCACAATCTCTTGGACCATGCTGGGTGGTATAATGAGATTTGACGTCCAAAATAACTGGAGGGCCCCAACTTACCTATCCCCAGAGCAGTATATATGATTAAGAGCACAATCTATGTCAACTTCCTCAAACCTGGTACCCTCCAGATGTGTTGGAACTATATGTCTCATCCAATGATGGATGGACATTTTGGGAATTGCAGACCCTGTACAACATATCAGCTTGCCTTTTTGAGACAAGCTGACATAACGTTATTCAGAAAGCCCATCAGCCAGAGAGTTTATATGATGATTTTTGATAAATAATGGGATTATAATGCTGGCTTACCTTAGAGGGCTCTTCTGGTGATTACTCATATATAAAATGTGGAGCATATTGAGTACTTAAATATTTTTTCCATGGTTAAGTGAGAGATTTATTGGCAGCACATCTTGAATTCAGTGTAAGTAATGCCTTGGAGAAACTTGAAGTGTCTAGTTTATAGTATTGTTAAATCGCTGCCTTCTCTCTCTCCTGCCCCAAGCACTCTAGCTGTGTCTAGATAAAACTATGACTGCTTTTTGGACTTTGCTCGCCTTAGCAAATAATGTGAAAGTCTCTTTTTGACAGCAGTCTACTAGAAGCTATTGGAAGATATCTGGGATTGACTTTTACATATTTTTCAACATTTCTATTGTTTAAATGCTGACTGGATGTTTTAGTAGTTGTATATTTCTGTAAACCATTAAGAATCTGAATGGAAGGATGGATAGTCAGATATCCTTGACTTTATCGTTATTAACTTTTGGTCTAGAAAATGTGTTAATTGATTACAAAGCTATGAGAAGTTTCTCAACTTATTCTTAATTTTATCTTGTATAATGTTTTTAATATATGTTTTATAGCCATTGAATTTCCTTTTCTGTTCATTCATTTTGATTTCTTTGTAAATTTATCTGGAATGGTGTAGGGTTTCTTACTCAAACAGTTCTATGTTCTTTACACCAGGGGTCCCCAACCACCGGGCCCCAGACCAGTACCGGGCCATGGATCATTTTGTACCGGGCCGCAAAGAATGAATAATCGTGATTAAAATATATATAAATATATGTTTTTGCTTCCCGGTGTCTTATTTTGAAAGACAACCATTTCCACCCTCGCCTAACTTCCACGCCTAACTTCGCGGACCGCATTGCTAAAGCTAAGAGGCCCTTTACTATTGGGGAAGAATTGATTTTGCCGGTCCTTGAAAAAGTGTTTCTGTGTGAAACTGGTCCCTGGTACAAAAAAGGTTGGGGACCACTGCTTTACACCATCTAGCTCTTGTAAGGATGGGTAACAACTTCTCACTGTAAACTCAAACATGAGGAGAAGGCACTATGACTAATACTTAGAAAATAGAGAAAGGATATCTAAGCCATAACATTACTCATAAAGTATATTGAATAGAAATCAAACTCTTCAATAAGTGGTGACCTTGTCCTTGTAAATAAGGTTACATTAATTGGTGTAGGATGCTGCTAGTCATAAAAAGGAGTAAGCCACATAGAATCATTTTATTGTAAATGAGTGGGTTATGTAAATGTGATAAATAAATAATAAATAGAAGCTAAAGCAGAAAAGCTGAAATAGTGCTATCTGGAAATCCTACTTGCTTTTTCCTACTCTTCTAGAGATTCTCTAGCAGCCTGTGCTTTGAGAACCTTTACTATTATAGCTTTACAGAAAACCTTTATAGCTATTAAAAACTTATTTTGTATAGTAGGGAATTGACATTTTGATTATTTTGTATTTCTTTGAGCCTGTAGGTATAACAATACAATGCAAGTAATTATGGAGAGCAGCCATCTCCTTTGTATGTTAATATCTATTTTATATGGAGGATTCTAAAGTTTTCAAAGTGAAAGCTCTTGCTAATTTGTAGTTCTTATCATATTATCACTAAATATATTTAGTAGGCGTGATAAGCAGCACTTAATGTTCTAGTCCCTGGCCTTCCTTGGTTGATGTGGAGCTAAGGACCTTTCTAACATCCCATATGTTGAGTGATAGTGTTAGTAGAAGGCTTGTGATGTCTACCATCAAGTGAAGATCTTTGTTGTGAACAAACCCTTGGAGATCAAATAATTGTGTGTCACCTATTACTGTTTCAAAAATGAAAGACTTTTTGGCGACGAAGATACTAATAAGAGACCTGCAGGAAAGATAAAATATGGAACTATGATGTGAATCACATAGTCATGTGCAGATGCTATTTAATTGCTTTATATTATTATTTAGATTGCAGAAGCAACTGTGGAGTCTGATAGGCTGAGTTTCTTGACATAAACTTACTCTTTGTGCCTCTCTACTCCCCCCTTTCATTTCTTAGATGTATTTCAGGGTGATGGGATGATGGGGGTTGCTTCTCCTTGCTGTTTTGGCTGAGTGATGGGAATTGAATCTGCCATTGCATTTCCTTGTTCCTCCTCTTCCTCCCCTAGTATTGTAGGGATTCTGTTTCCAAAGAGAATTTGGGAAGGCTGTACCTTTCTATCTTCTGCTGACTGCATTTAAAGAAAAGGCTTTGTCTTCCTGTCCCTGGGAATTCCATACCCTGTTTTATTCATTGTGAAGAACTATGAGTTAAATTGTACATTACTTCAATTTGACAATAAGTCCTTTTTTCCTCTGATATTTGTTTTGCCCCAATCTGTGCAAAAAATTACAATTGTTTTAAAGTACACATTAATTCTATGGAAGAGTGATACCGTGGCTTAAAATACTGTAATATCACCCCTTTCTTCTCCCTACTTCAACTTGAAAGTCTTCTCTTTCTCTCCTCCTCATCTTCATTCCAGTTATCTCTCCAGTTCCTGAAGCATGAAGTCTTTTAGTGCATTTGGGGCCATTCTATCCTGAGATGGTGACATATTGAGTTCATTGAATTATACCTGTATTAATTGATTTTTTTATGGTTAATCCTGTCATATTTGTAAGCTGCTCAGAGTCTTTGGAAATGTGGCAGCCTGTAAATTAATGTAACAAATAAATTAATAAAAAATGAATTGTATACTAAAAAGCTTTATATCTGCTTAATTATCATTGGAATTGGGGACAAACTGGCAGGAATCTCAAGCACAAGAAAGCCTGTTCCTTTCTCTTTATTACTATCCCAAAATTATTGTTCTTTGGGTAATGAAAGTGACTGTGTTCAAAATTCAGTAGTGGGTTTCCATGAGCAGCTGAATCTCATTTCCATTCATATAGGACAGGAGTATCAAACTCACATTGTCACAGCATCGTCATGTGACATATCGGGACTTTTTTCTCCTTTGCTAAACTGGGTATGGGCGTGGCTCATCTACTTCATGGACCAGGAGTTTGACAGCCCTAATATGGCAGGTAGAAACATTTTTTTCTCCTCTTACCTGCAACTTTCATGCACATGATTAAAGCTAGCTCTTGAATGCCTGCCAGCCTCTTGAATGAAATTTTGGTATTGTTCCAGAACTTGTGAGAAGAGGAAAATGGGGCAGTGATCCTGATGATAGGGAAACTGTTCGGTGAAGAGTTTGGGGAAAGAGAAGTTGAAGTAGGATATTTAAGTTTTATCAATTTTTCCCTCACAGGAGCAGGACAGTAAAATAATTTATTCATAGTCTATGTCCTCTGAGTGGGTATAGTGTTACATATTCCATGGAATATTACATATTCCACAGAAAATTCCATGGTAGATGTTCAAATCCTTTTTCTCTCTGCCACTGTTAGCTTGAATTGTTTTTTTATTTGTCTCAGTCTTTGAATTTGTTTTGTTTTCTTCCCAGGGATCACATTTGCCTTATGTATATTAATTAAATAGGTAGGGTGGGGATAGATAGATTCACACTTTTAAGAGCTACCTTAAAGGGGATTTGTGCAGCATAAACATTTAATAAGTAAATAAACAATAATAAGCAAAGAGTCTAATAAGGAAAAAGGAAAAATATTAAAAATAAATTTCAGTCTCAAAAGAAGAGCTGCTTTCTGCATCCCAGTATCCTGCAAATGTATTCGACTTTGACCCTTATAATCTCTACCCAGTCAAATTTAATTCTTGAAGAGCTGAAATCTGTCACAAGTTTAAAATAGTTCCACTAGGTTGCTAATGATAAGTTGGTGAGAAGGAATGCATTTGTTGATAATCTAAATAGTTCCCTGACTCTCAGGTTGCTTCAAGCACAGCATAGTGCACAGTGTTGTGTTAGAAACATTGCCTGGATTAGAATATGGATATGTGAAGAATCACCTACTCATCAGCTGCATGAAGAATAAAAGGAAAGGCAGATTTGTTGCAAAAAGACCCTATGCTCCAGTACCCATGTACCCATGTGAGCCAAAGGTGCCTAGGCCTGTCATGTATTGAAAATAAGCATGCACATATCTTTTAAAAATAGCATTTTTATCATGTCTAATGTAACAAACTGTATGAGAGCTAGTTAGACTAGTCATTATATGTATGAGATTTTCTGATAGTAGTTTTATACTAAGTCCTCAAATAATTTGCTAGTGCTGTTGGATTCAGAAAAGCAATGATATTATTCTTAATTAATGGCTGCAAAAATATAACTAGTACTAAATGCTTGTATATTAATTTTCCTTCCATTAATTGATTGATCATTTAATGGCAAACCAATACATTGATTAATCTCTTGACAACTGACAGACCTATCCTTCAAGATGAATGTCATGCAACTGTGAATTGTCTCTTATGATGTGTGGAATTGGTGTAGAGTATAAAATATCACATCAGTTGTATCAGTTATTAATTTAGGGATTTTAGACCCTGAGCTTAGGGTCTTCCTATATGGAGGCTTAGCAGCCATGTCTGTTTCAAAGGAATTAACACTATTTGCTGGAGACATATAGTTTAAAAATGAAAAAAAGGAAATTGTCATCTAAAATAAAATATGTATAATTTAAAAAAAAATAAGAAAAGAGGATGTTATGATGAGCATCCTAGGGTAAGTATTTGCCAGCCCAAGTACCAATGCCAGGTCTTCTTAACATTGCACCACTGATGCAGCCATTATTTGAAAGTTCACACTGCCTGCATCCTGTCCTGTGCGATTGTAGACTTTGGCCCAAGGCCCAGATTATCTGCACTTGATCTGGATTCAGTTTCTCATTGCTGGTATAATTAACTAGATACTACAGGATTGTCAAGAGTTTTATTGTTATAGATCTAAATCATGGTGTGATTTAAAAAAAAATCTGAGCATAGATAGATAGATAGATAGATAGATAGATAGATAGATAGATAGATAGATAGATAGATAGATAGATGTGAAACATACATTGCATTATATCAACATTTTTTTGTACCTTTTATATTTTTGGTGGCATAATCGATGAATAAGTAAGTTACTGGTGAGAAAGTTGGAGAAACATGTTATGGTGGTTCTGTAGAGAAAGAAGTTTTCAGAGAAACATGGAAGCTATTCCCCTAAGTTTGTAGGTTCAAAGCTTGGATATATGTGTCTAATTTGAAGGATTTGGGGATTTAGGTGGAAAATGGAAGCGTATGCATCTAAAATGGAAAGATGAAGTTTTAGGAAAAGTCCAGTGTAAACAGAAACAATTATCTAGTGTTTATTATTCTTTCTTTCTCTGTATGTATGTTTATATTCTGTATGTTAAGATTTTGCTAAGTGGGACAAAGCTCAGTTTTCAGGACAATAGAGAGGCTCAGCTATTTAAAACCACACAACTCCTTGTTTTACTCATTCTCTTCTTAGCTCACCTTGCCTTCTCATTTCTGCCTCTGCACCCCACCCGTTTGGCCTGGAATTGAATTAATTCTCTAGTTCTATCCACCCTTCCAGGTCAGTGACATTTAAAGTGTTGCCAGTTGAACATCTGATGTGATCTAAGTCGTCAGCTACATTCAAGGAGTGTTATTAGTGAATCTCTAGGGCTGGCCGCTGTGTGGAGATTGCATGGGAATGTAAGGGGTTGATGGAATAAGAGAGAGGGCTAAACTAGGTTTACTATGTATGTAGAAGGGTGGGGGTGGGAAGCTAGTTCTATTTTTATCTTGCTTCCCTTAACTCTATATGTAGGTTAAAATCGGAAAATGTGCTTGTTGTCATGTGCTTTTCCAAAATTCCTTTAACCTAAGTTTCTCTCTTTTGTTTGTAAACTTAGTTACAGTGAGACTCAAATGAAGTATGAAATGGGAACACAAGGCAAACATTGCAGGATTAGACCATGTCTTTGTTTAGTTTGCATTCCTCTAAACTAGCCCTATTAGAAGCCTCTGGGAATTGTTTCTTATATGCAGTGTTCAGGGATGTACTGGTTTTGAACATGGAGGCTCAATTTAATTTTACTGTTAATAGCTCTGGACAAGCTTGTCTGCACAAATATTTTTTTTCTTCGAACCTGTTTTAAGCTAATGGAGTTGGCTCATTATGTAGCATGGAATTCCATCGATGACAAATAGTGAGGCATATTATGAAAAGAAAGAAAATAGGAATTGTACTAAATCAAGAGACAATCATATTAATTGCATTTAATTATGTGTAATTGTATTAGAACAATCACATTTATTTACTTTGTCCTGACCTACTTTTTTCTCTTTCTTCAGCTACTTTTAGAGTTACGCAAAGGCGGAAATCAGCCCTTGTCCTCCAAAATAGTGTATTAAATAACACTGTGTAAGTTTGTTTCTGTGTTAGGAAGTTTAATGTGCCCAGCTAATACTATGTTGTCATTCTGCCTACAGCTGAGTCCATCAATTTTGTGAGGGCTAAAATGGGAAGAGAAGGAATCTTAAGCAGAACTTTGTTTTCAGATAGACCAAAACGTTTGGCTGACTTGTATGTCTCTAGGAGGCTTGGGAAAGTAATCAGATGTTTGAGGAAATTACTTTGTGTATCTTTGAAGAATTAGTATTTCCACCAGCCCAAGAAAAGGAGGAGGGGAGTAGAAGGGTGAGAAGTGTTGATGCAACTGCTGGGAATGGGGGCACGTTGCTGTTCTGGCATATGAAAGTAGGTCAAAAGCTTATCACTCTGCAGTCATGTTGGTGGAAAATAACAGGTTGGAATGGGAGGTGGTGTGTTAGGGGTGGGAATTAGAAAAATATGTCAAGAAATTATTAAGTAAAAATATAACTCTAACTTTCCTGACATTTAAACAAATGAGATAATACTGTACATTTATTTAAAATATCTTTAGCTTCCTTGGTTAAAATGAATAAAGGTAAGATACCATGGCAAGTTGGCTGTCTTAAGATCTTGTAATGCTACCATGAAGCATAGCAGTCTACCTGAAACAAAATTACTTGGTCTAAGGTGGGGTGTCAAACTGGATTTCTTTGAGGGCCAGATCAGCATTGTAGCTTTCCTCCATGGGCCGGCAGTGGTGGAGTGGGTGGGTTTGATGCTTCCTGCAGTACTCATTTTTTGGCCCCTTTTTGGCTGGCAGAGTGCTCCAAGAGGCCATGGAGATTGAAAATGAGGTGCAGCCCACCCTGCATGCAGCCCGTTTTAGCCGCCAGAGGAACCGCGCGCCAAGTACTTTCATATCTCCAAGCTGGCCCTAAGCACCCCGTGGAGCAGATCCCGCCTCCGGACCTTGAGTTTGACACCCCTGGTCTAAGGCAACTTACGTGTTTCCATTCCTATTATCTTTTTTGCCACTTAGCAAAGTTTTCATCCTGAATTAGCAGCCTTGGTAGTTTCAACATTGTAGTAAGATTTGAAGAAAGCTGATATGAGTACAAAGAAACAGAGATTTTCCTCTTTCCTTCTAACTTCTACAGTGAATAATAAGATGTACTGGAAAAAGTCTCTTAACGTTCTACTATTTATGCATTACATTAACAAATATCATGCATTTGTTAGGACTGGTTGCTGAGTGGACCCTTGCACTTGAGAATAGAATCCTGGATTTAAATGATCTAATGTGATTGACTTGGGTTTGAAGAAATAACTCATCAATCTCAGCCATCGTATCAGAATAGCTGTATTCCAAAACCTCTTGAGTAGCAGTCTCCAACCTTTCCATTTTGTGGGCCAACTGGATGGGAGGGGATGGTTCTGTGTGAGTGAGAGGTGAATGGGATGCAGCCCAGAGATTGGGGGGCCCTGCTCTTGGGGGTCAGAATGTACTATCTCTGATCTAAAGAGTTATTGGTATTGTAGGCATTACTACAGGATTATATAAACTGCAGTCCATACACATATCCAGTTGCAATGTTTAATGTGATAATAGAGAAAAATGGCTCTATGTACAAGGAATAAGTTCACCATGAAATATAGTCATAATAATAATACTGAGAGTTTGTAGATTGAAGCAACATATAAGCTGAAATAATATAATAAATAAATGCATACCAGTTCAACACAGAACAATTTAAAATAGCAAGTACACATTTTGTGGTATCACAAGTAGAAAACAAAATTAAAAGTGCAGAATTCAAACAAAGAGTACAAATTGCAAACAGAATCACAACTTTATCTTAGAAATTCTGTTCCATCCTGGTATGAGACCAAGGTAAAATTAGCCATATCAGATCAACAGAAGGCCCTCTACTTGCAACTGATGTTTGAAGGCAAAAGACCTTCTGTCTGGATAACATTGAATCCCATGACTAACAGCTGTTGGATTCCCCTGTCCTCCATGAAATTATCCAATCACATTTGAAAGGACTACTTAAGACTTGAGAGCCTTGGCTGTGATTTCTTAATTTTATGTGCAATGATACTTCAGAAGCTGAAAATCAAATGGTACCACTTTCCATTGCCAGGTGTGAAAAACAGTGTAAAAGCTGACAATTTGTCACTCCTAATTCTAAATACATACACCATGCTGGGGACTAGTGGATTACCCAAAATAATTTGTTTGGCTACTATGTGGATTATGGATTATTTGGACCAATCCAGTTTATTATGTTCTTTTTAATATCTATCAGTTGGAGCAGTCAACACCCTCTGTTGCCCAGTTGCAGGACTGGCTTTATATGTGTGTATAAAACAGTCAATTCCAATCCATAAACCAATAATGTGTTTTGCTAAATAACCAGTTTTGCTAAAAAGATAAATTAGCATATCTTCCTCCCCCAGCATTACAAGTACTGTAGTCTCTCCCTCTCCCTGTCCTTCTCTTCCCTCCCCTCATCTCCTCCCCCCATCTCCCTCCCAGTTCTTCCATGGCTTTCTTTTCTACTTCTCACTGTGACTATTTTCTTGCCATAACAGAATGGGACAAGTGAAGTGTGGTCAATAAAATATTCATCTCCCTTGCTTTTTTAAAAGGCTCAGAAGGGGCTTGGAACTGAGCGTCCATTATTTAGGACTTCCCATGCATTATGTGATTGCTTCTGGGTTAAAAAGAAATGAAAAGGGATGACAAAGACATTTGTCTCTTAATTAAGAATGGTGTTGGGTAAAGATGCCTGGGGAACATATGTGATCCCTCCTTGTCAGTATTAACGGAACATTTGAGCATGACAATCATATACAAGTTAAATTTCTGGGTCCTGCATTACACAACTATTTCCATAATTCCACACAAACTGGCATGTTCAAAGCACAGATGGCTGAGCATGGACCAGACATTTGAGAGGCATCCACAGGCTATCTAAACTTGTTTACTGAAAGACTGAAAGTCCAACAACTTTCTCTTTGATAAGTAAGATGTAGGATGTTTATAGTTTTTTTACTGAAAGAAAAAAAGCTCAAAGAAAAAAGTTTTAGATATTTAGAGTGCTGATTTTTACACATTATATTGAATTACTTTCCTGATTAGTGCAATTGGAGAATAACAGTACACATAATCTTGACCATTTCCCTCTGTTTTCTGTACTGTCAAAACAAATGTCGATAAAGTACAAAAAGTCCTCAGCTTACAAATAGTTGACAATGACTGTTCCATTTGAAGTTATTATAGCCTTGGAAAAAGTGCTTTAAGTGCCCATAAAGCACTTCTGGACAAGCACTTCTGGATGTGATAAAATGCACCCCATCAGCTTCAGGTGACTGCATTTTAGGCATTTGGCAATGGATTCACATTAACAAATGGTTGCGGTGTCCCGTAGTCACATGGACACAATTTGCAATTTTTTTTACTGGTTTCTGGCAAAAAAAAAATCATTTGGGATAATAGAATTGCTTAATGAATGTGTGATTTGATTAAACATGTTCTTGATTTGGACTTGCTACCAAGTGGTTTGCTTAACAACCACAATAAAAATAGTAAATAAATAAATAAATCAGATCTAGTTATGTGCCTCAACTTACAACTACAACATGACCGAAATTCTGGTCTCAATTGTGGTTGTAAGTCAAGTCAAGAGCTTTTGCTCTCATTGGACTGTTGCACGCATGCATAGATAGTTTTTATTTCCTTGTCAGTACCTTTAGTACATGTCAGTACCAGTATAGTCCATTAATGCCTCCTGCTGACACCCTTGATTTTTGCTGTCAACACTATTCTGTCTTTTCACACTTAACCCCAACACTTGTAAACTTTCCTCCCCATTTCAGTAGTACCAGTCACCTTCTTCCCAGTCCAACAGTGAAGGAAATTAGCCAGAGGGAGGTATAATTGATGGCAAGAAGTATTATGCCATTCCCTATATTGCAGACCTCATTATATTCATTACTGGGTTTTTGGGGCTCTGTAACTGTTTTGATTTGTCACCTCTTTCTTTAATCTTGTCTGTCATCTCCTACATACAATACAATTAAAACTTTTCAAAAATCTTTTCTCTTTTACACAGCAGTGGAGGAAAAGAGCACAGAGAATTTCATGCTTTCGAAATACTGATCCTTTGCTCACATTTTCCATGTTTGCAGAAAGAAACCTCTGTTCCACACAGCATTTCACAATATATGAGTTTCCCAAATCAGACTTTCTCAGGGTAGGTCTTCAAGTCTCTAGGGAGCAGAGCTGGGATTGCTTTAGAAACTCACAATCTTTTCCATCTTCTATTTCACTATATTCAGCACATAGCCTTTACCTCCTAAGTGCCATCTGGCTCTGTGGACCTTAAAGAGACACCACCGGGGTACTTTCAGATCAAGCTTTATTGTAGAGTCACTCTGACTTACATGCAGAATTTTACAGTTGTTTTGCTTTTATGATCTTCCTGCATTTTGTAATATTTGTTCAATTGTTTTTCTAATAATACCAAAAATTTTAAGGACAGAAAATAGGACAACTTCAGAAAAATCTATTTTAGGCAAAAATAAGAGGCATCTTATTTATTTATTTACTTACTTACTTACTTACTTACTTACTTACTTACTTACTTACTTACTTACTTATTATTTCCCATGTCAAACACAGGTTGGCTGGCGGTAATTAAGATATTTTTAAAAAAATAATAAAACTTTATATATAAAAATAATTAGTTACATGAGTGAGCTGGATATGTATGTGAAAGTATTTTCCAGGAGATAAGGATGGAAAATGTATTTTTATACTCTTAATGTAAAGGTTAATATATAATATCATCTTCAATATAGGCAGTATCAGTTGATGATCAGCATTTTTGTGACAAAAATATATTGTGGCCAGATTTGTATTTGTGGATGGTTGGTTAGCTGATTTTTTTCTATCTTTTCCCACAAGTGCTGGATCTACTTTTGAGTTACCTTGTTTCAACATTTAAAATTTGCCTGCATTTGAAAGTACAGTGGAATTAACATTTGTATAGGTATTGTATGGATTGTTGTGATGTCACAATGAAGACAATTACAAACTGAAATTAGTAGTTCAGGAGTGAGTTGTTTTTGTTTTGGAGGGGGGCAGTTTTGTATTGTATTATATTAATATTCTCAAGGTTTCTACCTAATGAGATGAGACTTATTTCTAAAAAATTACCAAACTGATTTCTATTTGAACAAAAGAAGTATGTCTTTTGCTTTTTAAATTCTAGAGGGGGGGATTAAGAAGGAAGCATTATATGCCTATGAACCATATGATAGTTTGCGGACTGTAATTAGTTCTTGTTATATTTTCCCAATAAGGCTGAGAATAAATAAATAAATAGATTTTTATCTGATCTGATATCCCTCCCCCACACCTCTTTCTCTTTTGCCACCATCTCCTTTCACCTGCCTTTTTCCCTTTTGATGCAGAGTTAGATTAATTATAACTGGTCTTCCCCAGCTGGGTTGTTCAGGGGATGGGAAATACCCATTAATAGAAGGGTGGCTTTTTATCATTCTGTCAGAAGCTGGTAGTATTGGAGGACCTCATAATTCTCCGCTTGGAATTTGCCTGCTTTTAAAAAGGGGCCTGCTGAATTGGATAAATGAGTTTTTCTTATTTGGAGCGGTGGAGTAAGGAGGGGCTGACAGAGGGGCTGACAGAAACCGCAGGAGGGGAGAATCCCTTGAACAAAAGCCAAAATATTTCATCAGAGACCATCCTTTAAAAAATGCATAGAGAAGAAAGGAGGAAGTGAATTGTACATGACAATAGCCCTCATAGTGCTTTGCTGAAGGAATACCATGCATGTGCTGATGAATTCCTGCTCTGAGTTAATGTTTATTATAGAAGGCTGGGAAGCTTATGTGTCCTGTTTCAATGGGGAGGGGGTGTATGTATGTGTTGATTGGATAGGGAATCCTTCCTGGTATTTGGCACAAAAAACATCTTTTCTTTTCCCTCTTGGTATATGGGTGAGGGTGTGAATATGAGACATATCCTCTTCTTGGAGGCAGATGAGTTCTTCGGTTTTGCAAATGAGCTCTTTGTGTTTTATAAATGAAATCTGGAATTTTCTTCTGGAATAATTGTAGCAGCATAAAGATACCTTGGAAATATTTCTAGAATTCTGTGACTTATGCTCCTTTCTAGAACACCTAAGTGTCTAAATATACAGAGTATCAAGCTATCTTGAAGATTATTTAATCATCTTTAGTGTTTGTGTACAGTGTGTGTGTGTGTGTGTGTGTGTTTTCTGAGGTTTTTGCAGGTATTTGTATGTGGATCTTTGGTTATTCGGGTTTTCTCCTGCGTAAAATTGGAAGTATCTAGGCGACGTTTCGCGATCTTCATCGAAACGTCGCCTAGATACTTCCCAATTTACGTGGAGAAAAACCCAAATAACCAAAATTATACATACATATATTATATTGCGTGTCAGCTTCTTTGGGTTATTATCCCACGATCATTGTAGTTGCTTTTTATAAATTATTTGTTTTAAATTAAATATATTTAAAAAAACAAGTATATTATATATATATATATATATATATATATATATTACATATATATATATATTATATATATATATATGGTTTTTTAAGTTTTCACGGGTACTTACATGTTATGCTGTTCCGCTTCCTTCTTGGTATTAATCCCACGTCCATTGTAGTGCTTTTTTAAAGTTGGCTTTAGGCAACGTTTCAGCGATTCATCTGCCATTCATCAGGCTTCTGTATTGAGGAGCCCTGATGATTCGGCAGATGAGATTTATCTGCTGAAACGTTTGCCTACAACTTTTAAAAGCACTACAATGACGTGGGATAATACCCAAAGGAAGCTGACAAGCACGCACAAACACACACACACACACACACACACACGAAATGTATGTTGTGTGAGAGTTTGAATTAAGTTCACTGAAAATGGTTAAGAAAGGGTTGTCTATTTTCTCAGTAGATTGTCTTGTATGGATGCTATAATATATTCTCAATATTCTCTTAGGTTTAGATTATCTTGCAATCTGTCTCTTGCAATAAAGGAAAATATTTGTAGTTCTGGATTACAATGAGGAGTTGGTCATTGGATGTTTTCTTGCAGATGTTTCATTACTCAAACTAGATAATATCATCAGTGCTAGGTGACATTTTCAGTAGTAGTCTAGCACTGATGATGTTTCCTAGTTTAGGAAATGAAATGTCTGCAAGGAAACAACCAAGCTGAGAGATCATCAAGGACCCCTAATCTGTCCCTTGCTTCCTATCTGTAAAATGGGAACAATTACATTCCCCTATTATTCAAATGACCAATGTCATATTTTGATTTTTAAGTTACATTTTGTTGTAAAACTGCTTTGATTATTCAAAAAACCAGTAAGACAAGGTGAAAAATTTACTGTAAGATTTGATGTAGTGGGTTTAGGTGCTGGCCTAGGAACCAGAAGATTGTGAATTCTAATCCTGCTTCAGGTATGAAGGCCAGCTGGGTGACTTGGGGCCAGTCATTCTTTCACAGCTCAACCCACTCACTGGATTGCTGTGGGAAAATAAGAGAAGGAAGGATTAGTATCTTTATTTTCTGCCTTAAGTTATAAAATAATAAAGCTGGAATTAAAAATCAAATAAATTATATGCTCTTTTCTTGCATTTATTGGCTTGCTTTATATGGTTTGATTTGTGGTCTGCCAAGGAATAGACAGTAGACAGAAAAGATTTAAGTTCTGTGCAATTTATCTGATAATGTCATAAGGTCTTCAATATATCCTAAGGTCAACTGTTGATAAGTACTTTAAACATAAATAAGTTATGTTCATGTCCCTGCGTAGAATTTCCTGGTTCTGTTCTGAAGTGAAGTCTTAATACTAGCATTAAAAAAAAAACTCATTTTTTTGGTAAACAATTCCCTTTGTAAACAAGTTTTAAATGCCTGTTGCAACTCTATTTATTCTGTTTATAAACTTTTGAGACTTTGAAATTCATTATTTTCCCAGATGACATTTTGGAGAATGTTTCTTAAGTGATTTGGAGAAGCATGTCTTGAACTAGAACAATTAATCTATGAGATATTACATAGTACATAGATAGTACAATATTTGGAGTTTTTTAATTTAGAAAAATTGTGAGTAAAGTGGGGTTTGGGATTTTAAAAATGTATAGAATAGTATACAGTGACTAGAATCAATATAATATTTTTCTTGCTTTAAGCTTGGAGATTATCCAATCAAGCTAAAGCTCAAGAGATTGTGAAAGAACAAAAAGGTCATCCTTTTTCACTTCAGAGTAGATGATATAAAATTTACTATCGCAAGATAGTGAGGGCCAATAATCAGAATGGGTTTTTAAAGTAGGTTGTAAGTGGGATGTTCACTGCTACACATCAAGATAGTTGCTTATTAGAACTGTAAGCAGGTCAAATACCAATTTGTTGGGGAAGACAAGTGAGAAAATGCTACTACTGTAAATACATCTATTGCTTCTGGTCTCCCAATGACATCTGGTTAACCACTGAGAAACTAAAATGGGCTTTGGTCTGGTCCATCTTTTCTTCTTTTTGAAGTTAGGTGAAGGGATTTTTCGTTTTAGGGAATTTAAAATGGGTACATCTACTTGAAGCATAATTGGAAGCCTATTATAGAAAAAAGGATACATTGATTTCAAGTGGAGTTTAGCTATTTTCAAAACATGTTTAAACAGCTACAGCTTATTCAACTGAAAAATTAAATGAAAATTTATTGAATGTGTATGCTAATGGTATAATGGCTCCTATTTGGCATGTTGATGGCAGATTCCCATGCTCTGGCATTGCAGTTTTAAAGCATTAGACATGCATATATGAAACAGCCTATAGTTAGGAACATCTTCCAGACTTGGTTGATCATTGTGATGGCCCATTATCTTGGTGGTCTTTCCCTAGAAGAAAACCTTTCCTTTCAGTAATCAATGGATTTCCAAGATATTTTGCTTAAATTAATTTCTAAGCAAAAACCTTGAGATTTATCCATGTGAATTGACAATGCTGGTCTGACCTTTATCATTGCTAAAGGCCCGGTCCCACTGGCCGATGGACGCAAAACATATGCATAAAGGACACAGCGGACGAGCAAAATTTCGGGG
>BHFT01020073.1:0-16633 GCA_004320025.1 Laticauda laticaudata | reverse complement strand
TACAAAGTTATGCATATACCTACATATATGACACAGAGAAACAACACAGTCTAGTTCGGATATACACATGTACATGGCAAGAGAAACGAATCTTGCGAGTTTACTAGATGGATGGCATAGGTAACAAAGCTGTACAGAATATGGTATCCTGCTAGAAATACTTCAAAACCTCCTCCCAGAGAGGAGCAACAGAACCAGACTGTGAAGTGGGTATGTAGGGTCTCTAACAATACTTTGAGCTCTAAGCCCATAGTGCTTACAAGCAGTATCCTGAATGACATGAAGCAAGCTTCCTACAATCTTCCCAGCTGTCCTTATCACTCTCTGAATGGACTTTCTATCTGAGACACTGCTGCCACCAAACCAAACAGTGATGCAATTTGTTAAATGAAAGCTTTTGGGAGATAATGACAACTATATTCAGGGGCTGGGTGGCACAATTCTGTGCTGGTTCAGCTCTTTTCTCTGTGGCAGGTCCTAACTGGTAAGAGATCCAGCTGCTACTGTGTGGTGTACCAGAGGGCTCAATACTTTCTCCACTCTTTTTCAACATCTATATCAGAGGTAGTATTCAGCAGGTTCTGACCAATTCTGGAGAACTGCTAGCAGAAATTTTGAGTAGTTTGGAGAACCAACAAATACCACCTCTGACTGGAGATTTTACAGTATCCTTCCCCTGCATGCCCACCAAGCCAGCCCACAGATCTATAGTAAAAAAATTGATATCCCACAAATCTATACGAAACTCTCCAATCACCTACAGTTGAGATATAATATGTTGCTTTGACACCAAACTCATATTCACTGCTTGGTGATCCAAGTTATGTGTGACTTGCCCTTTTGCAGACCTGAAGATTTGTGGGGGCTTGATGCAGGACAACAGCTTTGACTAACCTTGGGAAACTTGAATGCTTTGTTGGATTCTGATCTCGGGACTTTGTCAACTTTGACTCTGAGGGTTTGCATTGACTGTCCCAGAAAACCTGATCCGGCAACTGAGATTCTCCTGGACTTCATGACTCTGTTTGAGAACAGGGGCAGTCACGCTAGAGTGCCTTGTTACAACTCTGTATTTGTGCACCACATTGCAGCCTTTCCTGACTAGGATACCCTGCTCTCAGTTGTTCAAATCCTAGTCTTTCATACTGACTCTTAATGGTGAGCCTTAACCCTTGAAAGAACATTTGGAACTATCATGCTGGTGCAGAGTCCGAGCAACTGTGGGTAGTTACGACTCCAAAATGCCCCTTTCAATACTATTGCTCCACCTGAGCTGCATGCATTACCAGCTGCTTCAGGGTTGGCAAGTTTCAAAGTGTTCTTTGATCACCTTTAAAGCCTCTCATGGCATGTGACCAGTTCTTTTAGATCCATCCACCCTACTGGGATTTCTCCCATACCACTCGATGCTGGCAGACAAGACGATGCTGTGGCGTCCCGTCAGTCTCCAATTATCCAGATAGTGAATCTAGGTGGAGTATCTCCTCTGTTGGTTGCCCCACTCTCTCCGAACATCCTGTCTCCCAATTCTTGAGTTGTGCCCCAAACCCTTCTATCTTCCTAAGGCCTAAAATGTGCTTGTCACTCGGCGTAGGTCCAATGGGGAAAGGGCAATGTAAGTGTTTGAATTGAATAATACAAAATGTTACCTACCCGCCCATTCTGACACCCCAGGTGTGTGCGTATTCATGTTTGTGTTTAACTTTTTATGTTTTAGCCTCACGGGTGCAAAACTTAGTATGTCACATTGCCCATCATATACATTCACATTTTTTTTTTCCTTTATGGAGCTGAGGTGCATGCCTGCATGTGATGCACCCGCCAGCAAGCTGCCAGTTTGACACCTCTGTTTTAGCTGTATATTTAACTGTAAGCCACCAGAGTTTACCCTATGGAAGATGGCGGCAAAAATTTTATTAAATGATATATATAATATAATAATATATATATAGATATATATATATATATTATATATTATTATATATATATATATATATATGTGTGTGTGTGTGTGTGTGTTTGTGTGTGTGTGTTGGTGTCGTGTGTGTGTGTGTGTGTGTGTGCCTGTTCAGCTTTCTTCGGGTATTATCCCTACGTCCATTCGTAGTGCTTTCAAATCTGAGCAACGTTTCAGCAGAATCTTATCTCCATCATCAGGCTTCTGTATTGTGTGGTACTCACAGCTTTTTGGTTTCAAATTCGAGGCTGCCTATTCCTGAATGCTGGAGTTTTGTCTGTGTTCACTAACTTGGAGTATGATTATTGATATTCTGGTTTCTTCTGTCTTTTTCTGCTTTTGATTGGCTCAACACTCTTCTGTGTTGGACAGGCTTTCAGTGCAGCTGGCTTGCTGTGTGAAAGGACGGCTGCATCCATAAGGAAGCCAGGTTGCACCTGGGGCCTTGGGCGGTGTTCGAGTTGCAGGCACAGACGGATGTCTGTTGTGCTCAGTGTTTGCCTGGTTGTGCTTGTTTGTGAGATTTTCTATTTGAGAGTTGCAGTTCCAATGATTGACAGTATCTGGAATCATCTCTTCTATTCATGCTTTCAAAGTCTTTTTTCAATCTCTATGGCTTCTCTGATGATTCTATGAGTGAATAGGTAAACCACGTTCAAACTTACAAGCAGATCTTCTTGTTCCACTGTAGATCGTTGACATTTCTCAGAAGTGGCATGAGTTTTGCTACATATGAAAGCTGCGGTTTCAGCATGGGTGCTTGTATTGTCTTTGATAAGTGTTTAGCTAGTTTTGTAATGGTGCTCCTTTGGAGCTGAGGTCCTATGGTCTGAGAGTATGCCTTTCTTTGTGTATTTTCTGGGGGAGCTGTATAATTGGCATCTAGAAGGATTTTTCTCTGGATGAGTGCGTCTTTGGATTTCTGCTTATTGTGGCGGTTATATTTCTTCTTGTTAATTTTCCAATATTGTTGGGGTCTTGTTACATTTGTATGTGGAGTCTTGGGTAGGTCTGTCAATTTGTCTAGTCTTTTTTGTCCCATTTACTACTGTGTCATTTCCCTATTGTCTGCTGGGATATTATTATGCTGTATCATTTTCAGGTTTTAGCTCGTAATTCATTCTTTTTGCAAGTGTTTTTCGTAGTTGCTTGTGCATAAGACGTGTTTTAACCTGGTCTGTCCTTATTCTGTTCGCTTCATCTTGTATTTAATTGCTTACGGCTGATTCTAACGCACATATGATGGATTCTTGGGGATTTTTTTTGGGTGGCTATGCCATAATTGAATTCCTTTTTAGACATCTGTTTCTCTTTTGGTGAGTTCTCTTTCTCACACCTCTTCACTAGTCCAACACATTAAGAACCACAGTCACAACATTCAACTTCAATAGCACTAAAACCTAGAATCATCAGAGCCACAGAAGTATCAGAGAAAGCCATATAGATTGAAAAAAGACCTGAAAGCATGAAATAGAAAGATATTCCAACAAGACTTGTCAATCATTTGGAAGCCTGCACTCTCAAATAGAAGATCTCCAGCACTACAATGACCGTGGAAAACCGAAGAAGCTAACAGCACACATTAAGACCCGTCGAAAACTTAAAAAAAAACAAAAAAAACAAATTATATAATATATATATGTATATAATGTGTTGTGTGTATATATATATACTATATATATATTTTAAGTTTCGCGGTGCTTTACATTAAATGCAGTTTCAGCTTCCTTCGGTATATCCTACGTCATTGTAAGTTTAAAGTTGTAGCAACGTTTCAGCAGAACTCATCTCCATTTCATCAGGCTCATAGAAACTCCGTACAGAAGCCTGATGATGGTAGATGAGATTCTGCTAAAACATTGCTACACTTTAAAACACTACTAATGACGTGGATAATACCCGAAGAAGCTGGAATAGCACACACACACACACAGCACACACACACCACACACACACACACAGACACACAGACAACACAGACAACCACAGAACACACACAGACACACACACACACACACACACACAACATATAATGTTGTGTGTGTGTGTGTTGTTTTTTTTTTTTTAAGTCTTTCACGAGGCGTACATGTGTGCTGTTCAGCTTTCCTTGCTTATATCCCAGTCATTTAGTGCTTTTAAAAGTTGGTAGCAACGTTTCAGCTAGAATCTTATCCTCTGATGATGCAGATGAGATTCTGCCGAACAAGAATGGCTTCCAATATATTACTGGTACAGTGTATCTTGCTTACCATCTGCTTTTGAAATCAAACAAATTTATACTTCAAAATGTTTGAATCCAAAACTTTTGATCTCCTGGTAACCCATTGTTTGTTTGGTACACATTGTACAAAGCTATGGTGATGTGGGACTTCAGAATTCAAGACTACGGTACTTGCGCCCACAACACCACCTCACATTAACAATATTAAGAAAAGTTTGCTATCATTGGTATTCGTATGCACAAATTGAACAATGCAGTAAGAAAAATCACAAAGTATCAGGACTTACAAATTGACAGTTGAGCAACTTTGAAAAAGAAATCGGTTGTCTAACTCCAATTGTAATGGGACCCATTGTAACTGAGCCTAATGGCTACCTCCGCTTATTTGGAAGCTCGAATTTATCAGACTATAAAAACCTGATTTCTACAAAAAAAATCACCCAACTCTGGAAAGCTTATATCCTCGACGCTACCTTAACATCTACGTCCTTGCGTTAGGACCTTAGCTATTTGAACTACCACAAGTCATATGAGTGGTGACTCTCACTGAATTAAAAAACAACACTATATAAACAACAACACATCAATCAAATAATAACTAGAACAACAACAACAACAACAACAACAACAATAACACATAATAATAATAAATAGTTCGGGCTATTGTTTGTCATCCAGATTTCCTTAATTTGGTGGGGGTTGGGCAGCATTTTTATTGTGAGGTCTCACCACAATAAATAGGTACCACATTTGTCCCACAAGCTAGCTAATAAATACAAGTCTAGGATGTTGCAGAAACCCACTCTCTGTAATTAAGATTCAGTATGTTGAATTGGTTATATAATGACATCATCATGACTCAGCTTATCCTAGGAATGCTTTCTGTTTAAATGCTCAATACACTGATGCTCCTTAAACCCCACAGATTTTCTTTCACTGATCCTGATCATCCAAAAGGGTCTGCTGTGGACTGAAAAACAGGAAGAAAAGTGCACTGTTTTCACAACAAATAATGGCCATGCAACATAATGCAGTTTGTATATCAACCACTCAGGTAGAAAATAAAGGGCTGTCTCTGAATTCAACCTGATTACTGTGTTTGTCTTGAAGTTTTTTTTCCCAAAAGTAAAAGGCAAGAACAGGAGGGTGGAGCAAGAGCCATAGTGTAATATACTCTGCCAAGCACAGAAATATCTCCAATTCTCTCCTCTGCACCATTTTTCCTTCTAAATTGTGCATATTCTCATGAGTGATTCACTCTAATGCTCTAAACAAGGTTAGCAAACAGGATCCAACTGACCTTTTGTTCTTATTAATCTTTCTTTTTTCATAACTGGGGAAATGAGAGATGAGAGAGAGAGAAAGAGAAATGAGAGATCCCAATGTTTTATTTTCTGTGGGAAACGGGTCCAAATGATTCTTTGAGTATTGCAGAAACAGGCAGCCAAGCTAAGTGCCTGAAAGACCTCATCCCTCCCATCAGTGGGAGTTCAGGCACTTCAGTGAGCGGCATGCTGGATTCATATTAGTGGTCTGTGGGATTTAAAATTATGAATTTGGTGGTCCCTGAGGTCCAAAAGGTTGGAGACTCCTGAACTAGGGCACTATATCTCAACCTTGACCTCTTGAAGATGTGTAGATTTCAACTCCAAAAATTTTTTCACTAGCATGAATTCTGGGAGTTAAAGACTACACTTCTTCATATGGCCAAGGTTGAGAAACACTGAGTTAGTGATGCTAAATTTGATGCTCAATCCTGAGACAGGATTTTATAAGAAAAAGAAAGGTTATGATTGGTTTTCTGTCCTAGAAATGTTGCACAATCTCATTGGGCAGAACAGAGATTGCCTTTTTGCATCCATATTATTGACCATCTTAGACCAAGCCAAGTCCCAAAACAGGAGAGAATTCATTGAAACCTAGCGTTCTGAGAAACTGGCCATCAAGAGACACATAGGTTCCTTCCTCTTGTGTAATTTATAATCAAACCTCTAGTATAGGCCTTCATGGTATCCTATACATTTTGTAATGAAGTTTCTTCCTTTTTGTTTTCCTTTTAAAAAAGTCAGTTCTTTTTCCATAGTTTGTATAAATTCTTTTTCCTTCAAAATTGAATTGTTCAAAGTCCATCTTGATCTTTTCTTTTGTCCCTGCCATTTGACCCATATTGGGTTATGGTCCACCCAAATACTTCTTTCTATATTTACTTCTTGTATGTTAGAGATTAATTCCATTGACATCCAGATTATATCTATTCTTGACCATAATAAATGTCTATTAGAATAAAATGTATATTGTCTATTCTTAGTGTTCATTTGTCTCCAAACGTCTCGAATGCTTAATTCCTCTAACATCTTGAAGAAGGCTTTCGGAAGTGTCTTTCTATTTTGTTTATTAACTTTCTGTTTTATAGTCCAACTTTGTGTCCACTATCACATTAAAGTCTCCCAAAATACATGTATTATCATATTCCAATTCTATTATTTTCTTATACAATTTTTTATAAAATGAAAATTGCTTTTCATTTGGTTCATAAATTGCTACTAAAAGCATCTTTAGATTATTGTCAATTATTTCCACCATCAATATTCTTCCTTTTTTGTTTACAAAAATTAATTTAGCTTTGATTGTATTCTTAATATATAAAGCTATTCCTCTTTTATTTTATTATGTCAGTGAGGTGTTTTAGATTCCCAATTCTGGGATAATTCAATATTTGGACATGTTGCTTTTTAATATAAACTTCTTGCAAGCAGATTATATCTAATTTTAATTTTTCTCGTTTAAGAAACTTTTTTTTCCTTTTGATGGCCAAATTCAATCCATTTATATTATACGTAAAGCAAGAATAGCAAAGATGTTCCAGGAGAAATCGACAAAGTGCTGGAAATGTCATCAGATACCTGGATCATATTACCATATGTGGTGGACATGTGCGGAAGCTAAAAGATATTGGACTAAAAAGTCGGCAAGCCTAAAAGATATTGGACTAAAAATATACACATGGCGTGGAAAAAAATACAAAACAGCATATAGATTTTAAACCAGAGCATTTTTATTGGGAATCTTACCTGAAGGTTACAACAGAGAATTGACATACTTGATTATTATTGTTTTAACTGCATCTAGAATTGTATTTGTTCAAAATTGAAAAAAATGAGAAAATTCGAGAGAGGAAGGTGATTAAGAAAATAATGGAATGTGCAGAAATGAGTAGATAAACATTAGCAGTTAGAGAGCAAGAAGAAAAAGAGAATTATAAGATATGGGACTTATTTTACCAATGGTTAGATAGAAAAGTTGGAAATTGAAGTATAATACAACAGCAATGATATGTCACAATTGATTATTTTGGAATGAATTATAATATGAATTAAATTACTCAGAACTGAGATTTGCTCTAAAGGATAATGTGGATTTGAAATTAAATCTAATGATGATGTAATAATGGTGTAATATGATATGGAAAGTTGGATTAATGCAATATGAATGTAAATCTAAGAGGAAAAGACTATAGATACTGTGCATAAGAAATAGGCACCAACCGACACACTGTATAATTGAAAAAAAGGTTTTATTTGTTGTTTTATGTTATGTTTGTTGTTTAAAAATAAAAAACTTTTTGGGGGCTTGGGGAAAAAAAAGAGACACAGAGAGAGAAACAACTACATATTGTGCAAAAGAGACAGTCAACAAGACAAAAAGGGAACAAAAAAGACCAAACCACTTCCCCACCAGAATCAACACTTAGATGAGCAGTAACACCAAGACTAACATCAAACCAACAATCAAGAAATAAACAATACCCCAATCAAGGAAGTGAATTGAAAACTGGGCTGCCTGCACACATTTCATTTTTCCTCAGAAGTACAAGCCAGAGGCACAATGTGCATGGATTTACTTGTTCGTTTATAAAAATATAGCTTGCCATGTTCAAATCTGAAACATTTTGTTTAACATAAATGAAGAGTCATGTTGTTTTTGAGTTCTGGAAAGATGGCAAAGCAAATAAGCAAAGATGATCAGCTTCTTTGAAAACTTAATCCCAGGACATTGATCCCTTAACATGTGGACCCCACCTTTTTCACTGATGCAGCATTTCAAATCGAAAACAAATTCAGGAATTACTCCTTGCAGTGCTGTTTCTTAATCTATTGTGTGGAAAATTAGAAACAATATACTTTTTTTAAAAAAAGGTTCAATGTGGAAAATTGTGTAGTCTATGGAAATCTGCTGTCTTTCTCTCACACTGACTTCAATAGAGGCATGCCTCCCTCCCCATAAATCAATAAAGAAATAAATAAAATCCCAAGCAAATTCAGTTTAGCTTCTATCTTATCAACCTGCTTTAATTTAAGAGAAAACAATCTATTATGTTCTACTAGCTGCAGAGGCAGAAAAGATAAAAATGATCCCTTTTCAATAATCCAAGCAGTTTTTGTTGACCTGTGCTGTGATTATTTCCAAGCAGCAACATTTCCAGAAATTTATTTTTTATTCCAAATATTATTTTTAAAGATCAATATAGAGCAGAGGTCTCCAAACTTGGCAACTTTAAAATTTGTGGACTTCAACTTCCAGAATTCTGGGAGTTGAAGTCCATAAGTCTTAAAGTTGCCAAGTTTGGGGACCCCTGATTTAGAGCTAGAGAATTCCTTGCAGATTTTTAGAAATAGAGGGAAGGTCAGCAAAATAATTATTTTCAGCAGCTTCATTTGTAATCAGCCTGTTTAAGGATTGCTACTCAAAAAGTAAATCTAACATTTTTCTTATAAGAGGCACATATCAATTCCACTGAAAACAGGAAGATGGTGCAGTGGAAGATTGATAATAGATTGATGTAATTATCTTGCTTTTCAAAAGGTGGCTTTATGGTCCATGCATTTTGCCAGAATTACTTCAAAGTGTTTTAGAAAAAATGGCCAGAGTGCAGACAAAGCACATTGCAACTAGATAAGACTCCAGCCAGTATGATTGTATCCAGACTGATTTATAATACTTAGTAAATTCACCCCCTCAAGTTGATTTGTACTCAGCTGTTCAAAATGTCTTCTTTTGGCAGGTATGTCTGGAGAACTACTAGAAACATCAAAGAAACCAAAGTAAATAGCGAACTATTTTGTCTGTGTGAGAACAGGGGTGGGATTCAAATTTTCTAACAACTGGTTCTGTGGGCATGGCTAGGTGGGCATAGTCATGTGACTGGGTAGGCTTGGCTTTTCTTTTTTGCAGCAACTCATTTTTATTTGCTCCCAGAAGGTTTCTTTGGGGCCCAGGAAGGCAAAAAACAGAGCCACACTCCTTTTTTGGGCCTCAGGGAAATCTCCTGGAGTGTGTTTTTGCTCACAGGAAGCTTCCCTGGGGCCCAGGAAGGCAAAAAATATGGAGCGGGGGGGGGGGGATGCACAGCCATCTCCCATGCTCCATTTTTGGGCCTTCGGCCTTAGTAAGCCTCCTGGCGCAAGCAGTAAGCACAGCGTAGAGAGGCATCCGTGGCACATCTGCATTCATCAGAACAGCTGATTTTTGAGAGGGAAAAAAAATAAAAGAAACATTTTAATGAATGACTGGGATGGGTCAGTGCATGATTGCAGTCAGTGATGTGAGCATGTGTGCAATGTTGCACATGCATGAGTAAAGAGCTGATGAAGGGGAGAGTGAGCGGACCGAGGGGTGTGTACATGCCAGGGGCATGATTGCACATTTATCTGAAGCTGCGCTAGAATTATGACAACCAGTTGATCAGTCAGAACTGGTCCAACCAGTAGAATCTCCCACCCCCGTTGAGTTGACAACCTCTTAGCACAGTGGTTGCCAACTGTGGACATCGGACCACTGGTCGGTAGCCACCAAAGTGAAGTCTTATGGCTTTGCAGACGAATATTCCCCCCCACAAGCAGTCCCCCAAAGCAAATTAAATCCAGAACTGTGCAGGAACACAAGTCTGCGCCAGTCCCACATGGCCCATTCACCCCACTGACCCGCCCTACCTCTGGCCAAAGCATAAACCTTACCTCTGAATGAGAGCCCACACAAGTGGAACTGGGAAGGTAAAACCAATGGCGGGGAGGGAAACTCTGCCCAGGGTAGCTTGCTCCAATTGGTGGGAAAGTCCGTCCCATCACCAGAGCCCTGCAGTATCACTAGACTGCCCTTTGGTCATCCGCTGCAGGCAACATACCACTCCGAGCTTCGAGTACGCAGGCCAGCTGCAACCCAGACTTGAGGAGCAGCTTCTCCTGGATATAACCAAAGCGGCCGCCATCTCCTGTTACTTACTGCAGTTGAGGAAATGGGGACTGCACTTTGCCCACCAATTGTCAGCCTAAACCGACCTTCAGTTTAAACATTCCAATATTGAATGAGTCTGCAGGATCTTAAAAATTTTGAGTTTGGGTCCCTGAAACTCTAGAAGGTTGGAAGACTCCTGCAGTACTAGCAGGAGTGGGATACAAAACAGCAATCCATCTCTTCTGGCATCACACCTGACCTGTCCTTAATAATCCAGGCTTAGAATTTTCAGGTGTTGGTGGGTGTTAATATGTAATGTCTTTGTGTAAATATTCGTTATGGAATAGCACAAGATTTTTCCATTTAAAATAGTAGAAAGAATGGTAACAGCAAAATACGAGCTTCTGCAAGAAGAAAAGCTGCAGAAAAAGATTAACGCCATTCGAGCTGTAAGGTCATTCATTTCCCTTACCATGCTGCTTTAAGCTCTTATTGTAATTTATACTTATCATGATCTGACTACTCTGCCTTCTTTTAATCTTCTGCATCTTAGTTGCGAAGAAAAGAACAACAAGTAGCCAGTGAATGGTTCATCTTATAACAGGAGGAAAAGCGGATGGTGAGGACGAAAATGAAAAAATGTCAGGAAAGTGTTCGATGTCTCCACTTTTAAGTGTTAACCAATCATTTAGAATTGTTATCACTTGGAAAAAAAGGAGAAAAATGATTTCTTTCTGCATCCTTAAGTTTTACGTTGTACAAGTTCTAGTCTTTTGTTATGTTTTTGGCCAGGTGACGGCCACACTCTCACTACTGGAACAGTATGTACATCTAGCGTAAGCATCCTGTTATATACACCTCATGATATATCCGGTTGATGAAGATCCTATATCTGGATATGCAATTCGACAATTATCATAGTATACTGAGTATGAGAGATATGAGCATATACGGATTTAACATATCTCTAATTCGAGTCTCTGTATATGCATAAATAGATATAGATGAACCGCTAAGTTGCTGCTGCTCGAGATATGTATATCTATACAGAAGCACGAGTGATAGGCGTTTTATAGATGATATATATGCGAGAATAGAAAATTCGAAAACAGAATTTTCGTTTTCCAACTCAGCGCGGTCATAGCCTCACTCTATAATTGTGACACTAACTGTAGCGAGAGAGAGAGTGAGAGCTCCTCCACTCTCTCGATACCTCACACAAATGACTTCTAGTTATCAGGCCATCAATGAGAGCTCTCTGCGCTCCTGAATTGGGTATCTGTGCGTCAACCGAGCGTGAAACCAACCTTATTGTGGCAGGAAAAGGAATTGATAATTGCATGGCGCTTGGTCTGTTTTGGGTGTAAGAGAAAGTAGACACATGTACAATGAAATGACTCACATGAACTAACTATCAAAAAAATTTATGTGTTAAATACTGTTTATCAATCTCTTCGGGATAGGAACCACATAGTCACAGATACGTGTAGACCAAAGATGGACAGTGAGAGAGATAGAGGGCAAACAGTGAAAGGCGAGTACCACTCGCGCCGAACGGATGGAAAACATAGTAAAAAGGACACAGCAGAACGAGCAAATTTTTCCATCCGTTGTTATCCCGCTCTCAAAAGTGCCCCAAATTTGCAAAAACAGAGCAACAACAATGAAAGATACAACGTGCAAAAGATTGTAGCAGGATGTAAAAGCGATATTTCACTAGGAAGCATAGCGGATGAAAGCAGATGAAGTCGATGAAGTATCTGCAGGGCTTCCGAAGGAGCACAGCGAAGCGGATACCCACGCGCGAGCAGGACGGAGCGGATGCAGAGCAGATGCCCGAGCGCGAGTACAGCGGATGCATCATGTCACCTAGCGGATGCCCTACAGATGCCTAGGGATGTGCAAAGTGTTCACTGTGCTATGCGGGGAGGATGCATTTGTGGTCAGCCCCGTGATATAGAAGGGAAGCAGCTCGCAAGCAGATCACCATTCAGACAAAGAAGAGCCTGGCTGCTCAGACAACATCTTCATCCAACAACCATTGAAGAGAGGAAAAGCCTGTGCCTACTCTGCCGAGCCCTGGCAAGAATGGACAGGGAACACCATTCCACCCGCCTGTGCGACTCTCTTCTGCTGGGGCTTCTGCTGCTGTGCGAACTCTCTGGTGCTGGTGCTTGCTCCTGGTGCTGGTGCTTCTGTCGGTTGCTGACTCCTGCTGGTGCGCTCCTGGTGCTGGCTGTTCTGCTGGTCGTGCTGTTCATGTGGTGGTCCTGCTAGGTGCTCCTGGTGCTGCTTGTGCTGGCTGCTGCTAGCTGCTGTCGGTTGTGTGGGTGTGGTTGTGATCGTGCTGGACCACCCCTAGAACCTCAAACCCTGCTAATGAGGCCCAGCTCTGGCCCTGCAGAGGGAGGAGAGGCATATCGCCGAGAAAAAGGGGAGAGGAGACAGTACCTCCATTGCAGAGGAACATGAGAAAGAGTGCTCGAATGCTGAGGACGAGAACGAGTACCTCTGGAGGAAGGGACACAGCTCTATCAAGACACCAACGCGGAAGCAGGAGCTTGGACGAGAGAAGGCGGAGAGAGCCTGGGCTAACACTTCGGATGTCTCATCACTGGAAGAAGCACAATTGCACACCTGGTACGGAAGCTGCACCTTCAAGAAGTCTCGGCCAAGCCGCGGGTCAAGCTCACGACCTGGGAGACCTACTGATGGCCAAGATGCAGGCTTATTGTGAGGCGTGAGATCGGTCCACCGAGAGCAGCCCCTCTGTCACCCTCCTCTCCAAGCAGCCCAAGGCAGAGACCAGTCCTCTTCTGGCCAAGAGTCAGCTCTGTGTCCAGGCAAGTTATCTATGGAGCGCCCCCACGATGGGAACCCCCCCGATCAGCTGCACTCCCCGTGGCAGAGCACCATGGAGGACCCTCTGACGCAGTTGGAGCATAGAGAGCATGCTGCCACAGAGACCAAAACCAGCACCCCACCCTCACAGCGCCACCTCCACAGAAAGCAGGCATGAGAGCCAGACTGGAGGGACAGAGCCACCACTGTCCTCATTGAAATCAGACACCCATCAAAGAGCAGCGTTAGATCTCCTCTCTCAGTGGTACACTCCAACATACCATCCTCTAACAGAAAAGGCCTTCCCTCACCTACGCTGAACCAGCCCTCATGAAAAATGCCGAATTCCAGTACCAAGGGATCAAAGAGAAAGATCACTGGTCTTCTCTACACCCTCAAAGGCTTAAGATAAACCTGCTCCCACCCAGTCCAGGTCTGCATCCTCCCACCCCAGGTGATGTCACAGCCCTTCCAAGGCTTTTCAACATGCCCCTCACCTTACCAAGGCTACGGCTACCAGGAGTTCCAGCAGCACACGCATTCCTTCCAAGTTCAGGCACCAGGTACATCACACACCACAGTGGCTCCTGATGGCCACCGAATACCACCAATGCCCACAGATGCCACTGACTACCAACAGATGCCACATGCCATCATGCCACCGACACCTCACCTCGCTCACCTGCAGACAGAACAGCCCATGTACACTCCTCCTTCCTCTACCCCCACAGCCAAGCCTGCCTCAGAATCATCTGTCATCGTCTTGGACTGACACTCCCATGTCATGGAGGAAGCGGTCTCCTCTCAACAATCACGGGACTGAGCCAGCTCTTTCTGAAGCTTCCTCCACAAACCATCCCCGGTTTTTGTTTTTCTCGGGCCAGGCACCCCCAATGTTGGCGCGATTCAGACCAGCACTCCTAGCCACGTGCACATTCCCACAAGCACCTTGGACCCGTCACCGAGAACCATTGCCACCTTCCAAGTGACTGAGAAGAGTGGCCAGCAGGACTGGGGTGCCACTGGATAGCGTGGGCTGGGACCACGTGACGGGTCATTTGATTTGCTGACAGGGGATTAGGTAAGAAAGGTTTAGCTGGTGCGGCACACACTGGGTTCAGTGCTTGGAGAAAAGTAAAGTGCTGGGTGGATCTGGAGAAATGTGGGTAAGCCTGATGCGTGGGAGGAGGGTAGAGAGCAGGTGCTGCCGACCGCGGAATAGGGCCAGGTAATACCTGGGGGAGGGTAAAGCTTGTGGATTGGTAAGATTAGCAGGGGGATGAGATAAGGCCTTCCAATGGCAATGCACGTGAGTGGACGGATGTGGTTCCACCCGCCCAGGTGCCGACACCTATGGCCCTTAGTGACAATGTTGAACAATTGTACATTCAGCAACACAGTGAACATTAACACCAACTCGTGATAAATGGCCGCGTGCAGTGGTGTGAGCGCACTCAAATTAACATTTGGCCCAATCGTCATCCGCGGGTGGATATGACGACAGCCGAGGAAGCAGCCAGTAAGCATCGACCAGCCTTGTGCGGGCCACGCCACGCGTCCACGGTGGGAGTGGCACCAATGCAGAGGTGGCGTGCGCCGTGTCCCTCACGTGAACTCTGGGTGGTGGCTTGGACATCCTCAGGGCGATCAGGGACAGTCCTCGCCGCCAGCACCAGACTCCATGGGCCATGGCCGTGGTTGCACGGGTCGACATAGGCGGGTCGTGCAACACGTGAATAGCGGAGGTGCACAGGAAAGGTGTAGATGCAGCAAGCGTCCACGAGCCTACATAGGAGTGGCTCAACATGCTGGCAGTGGGAGTGAGAGGATCTGAAACGTGTGTGGCCAGGGATTGCAAAAGGCGGTGTCTCCCCACCCACTGCCCTGGACAGCCGGTGAGTGAAGGTCCGCGCGTTACGGCGGACGTAGTCTGAACTGTCGGGAGTACCGCTTCAGGAGGCAGGTGCGGAGGAGAAGGCGGAGCACAAGGATGAAGAGGGCACTCGCTGGGGTCATGGGGTAGAGGGAATGATTCTGGAAAACCCAGCGAGTGAGGTGTGCATCATCACCTCCGGGAGGGCACGGGCCAGTTGGATGACGGCCATGTCGTGAAGCGTGACCCGGCTCGAAGCAGTCGAGGGTACTGGAGAGCGAACGTGTGAAGGCAGCATTCAACCAGGATATAAGAGGAGATACGTTGAAAAGCCCTGTGAGATGGTTGAATAACGGGACGCCGCAATGGGGGAGCGGGCAGCCACGGGCCGTACCATTCTATGGCGTCCAAGGGTGGGGGGAAGGCCACCACGCAGTTACCACTTCGTTGCGTTGCAAGGGTCCTTCCAGCCTGCGTCAGGTCGAACTCAGGCAGAGAGGCCTTCACGGTAGTCGCGGCAGTGATTGGTCCTGCACCGACTTGCGTCGGACCACAAGTGCGGAGGGGGCTTCGCTGTTAGTGTCGGCACCCGTCAGGCGAGCCTGCAGGCTCACTGGACAGTGCCTTGCGCCGCAGATGGGGGGAGCAGAGGCTCACAGTGCCACCGTGCAACCAGGTGTCCAAAGGCGTGGCTGGATCAGTGGTGGTGCCTGGTCAACGGCGGAGCCGCTCCACAACGTGTGACAACAAAGCAGGTGCGTGTCGGAGCGCAGTGAGGGCTGGGAATGCATGAGGGTCGGGGTGCCGTGCAGGCCACATTCAGTCGGGGTAGACAGGCCATACTCGGCGGCTGGTCTGCGCAAGTCCAGCGGTCAGACCACCACGGTCTTGGGAGCTCTGGCCTTGGGAGACAGGTGGAAAGAGCCGGGAGAGGGCTTCATCAGCTGGGGGGAAAGAGGGCGGCGGCGACCAGTCCGGCGCAGCTCGAGACAGCGTCTCAGAGCAGGCCGAAAGAGCCAAGAGTACTGTCCCGAGACGAACCGGGTGGCCGTGTGGAAATACTGTAGAGGCGAGCGGCAGCTGCGACTAGTCCGGGCGGAGAGCTCGGCTCACTAAGGGGGCGGACACCCATTACGGGGCGCTGGCTGCCGCATATAGGTGGCTGCGTACGCCGGAGGTCATACGGCTACGACGTAGCACTAGAGCAAGATCCTGAGCGAGATTATCAGCGCTGCCTCATTCGTCCAACTGAGTGGCTGTTGAACAGGATGGAGAACGGTGTGTTTGCCCTCCAATGTGGGCGTTACGTGAGAAACCGGATACAGTCGGAGCAGAGAGGCTAGAAGGGCGCTGACTGAACCAGCGTCAAAACGTGCTGTAGGAGGGGAGAAAAGCGAAGATTTTGGACTCGGGGAAGAAACGAACGAATGAGGGGGAAGCTACGCTACGCCAGGCAAGGAACAGATCGCAGCGCTGAACCACAGGTGTAGACAGCAACCGTACCACTAGA
>BHFT01020071.1:0-31707 GCA_004320025.1 Laticauda laticaudata | reverse complement strand
AGTTCTCTTTCAAGTCTTTTTAGCTCATCTTCTAAAGACTTCTGTGGCCTGCCTTTTTCCTGAATATTCTTTTCCTTGTGTCATCTAGTTATCAAGCCTCTAGTAAATGCTTCATTGTGTTCCCATAACATTCTGGACTGAAGTGTCTTCTTTTTTATTTTTCTCTAAAGAAAAAGCCAATTCTTCTCCATCCACTGTATATAAACTCTTTTCCTTTATAATAATAGTATTATTTAATGTCCATCGATCTTCTTTTTTGTCTTTCCATTTAATTGTCCTGGATTGTGATCTGCCCAAGTACTTGTTTTGATATTTGTTTCTTGAATATTAGATATTAGTTTCTGTTGTAATGTCCAATCAGATCTATCTGGACCTAGATAAATGGCTTATTTGTGTAAAAGTGTATTGTTTGGTTTAACATTTATTTCTCTCCATGTATCTTTTAAGTTTATTTCATCTGTCTATTTTAAAAAAGGATTTGGGAAGAGTCTTTCTATTTTGCTTTGTTCCTGTTGTTGCTAATTATAGTCCAAGTATTGTCATACAATCCAGTTGAAAATCTCCGCATCCATACTATGTTGCATAGGTCAGTTTCAATTTATTTTCATGTGTAATTTTTTATAAAATTCTTCTTGTTTTATCATTCGGAGCATAAATTGCAATCGAAGAGTGTTTTTATATTATTGTCCATTTATTTTCCACATAATAAGTCTTCCGTCTTCATCAGTATTAAATCAATTTTGCTTAAGATGATCTCTTTAAATATAAAACCACTCCTCTTTTCTTACATTGAGTTAAAGAAGTTAAATATTTTTCCCTAATTTTGGTTATATCAACAATTGTTCATATTGTTTTTAATATGTACTTCTTGTAGACAAATTATATCAAATTTTGTTTCTTCTATTTGTGAAAAATTTTCCTGCCTTTTAACAGCTGAATTAAGTCCATTTATATTTCATTGTAATTCAGTTTTTTCTCTTCCCATGGGATTATGCCTTTATAATTAGGTTTGGCAGCTCTTGTAGATCTTGGTTCACGGCTGTTCTTTAGTCTCCACCAATTCCACCTACTGCTGCTTCTTCTTTTTCAGTCGTCCATGTGGTTCATCTTGGAATTCAATTAGTGAAATCTTCTTTTCTGCCTCCTTTCCTCTCTCTCCTTCCAAAAAATTTGTATAAAATAATTCGCTTTCTCGATTGAGTCAATTTATGGTCTCTGTTCTTGCCATATAAACATTAACCCTTCGGGATTAGCCCACTATAATTCACTCTTTTTTCAGTAGCATTTTTTAGTCAGAAATTCAATATTGTCTTCTCATTTCCACTCTTCTGGTATTTGCTTATAAAACCACAACTCCTTGCCTTTGTATTTCAATATTTCTCTCTTAACCACCTTGTAATATTTGTGTTTTAATGCTTTTTTTTGTAAATTCTGAATGAACTTTTCTCTTGGTAGGTTATTTTCATCTCATATCTTGTAAAAACTCAGTACTCCATCATCATTTCTCTTCTGTTATTTCCAAAGCTTCAGCGCAACATTTCTACATCATCTATCTGCACTAAATTTTGTCCGTTTTCTTCCTCTGTTGTTTTTGAAATCTGAGATAGAATTTCTGCATCCTGTCCATCCTCTCATTTCAGCATCCCACTTTTTTATCTTGTTCCACTAACTTATTAATCTGCGTATCAATATTCCAATCTTCTTGTCTCTTTGTTTTATCTTTTCTTCAAATTTTTTGGAAATCTCTCATTCATTACTTCACCATCATTTGTTGAATATTCTCACCCCCCTTTTCATTCAGTTTCCCTTTTCTTTGTTCAATATTCTCTGTTCTTTGCTCAATATTTTCTATGCTCTTTCAATGGTGTCCTGATTTTATTTTAAGGTCTTGGATTTCCTTGCATAATCATCTGTAGAGTCATCTTTTGATCTTTGTCTTGCTTAACATTGCTGAATTGAACTGTCTTCCAGATGGTGGGAGGGTTGGAAGTCAGAAGTTGAGAGCCAGAAGCTATAAACTCACTACTCATTTTAAACAATTCGGGCATCTTTTCTTCTAAACCCTAAATCCAATTATGGAATAAGCAATTATAATCCAAAATGAAAAATAAAATTGGTAGAGAGAAACCCAATAAATAAAAGAAAGGAGAAAAAAATTTACCAGGTTCTTCTTCAAACCTTAATCCAATCAATAATAGGTAGAAAGAGGAAGGGAAAAATAAAAAGGTTAAAAAGAGAAAAAAAAATTGAGAAATAAAAATATTCCTCAGGTTCTTCAACACCTTAATCCAATTGAGAATTCTAAAATAAAAAAAGCCCATAAAAGTGAACCAAAAGAAATAATCAAAAACAAAAAATTCCCAAAGAAGAAAGGGGAAAAAAAAAGAAAAAAATTGAGGCATTCTTCTTTAAAATATTAAAGCAAAGATGGAAATATTACAAAAATAAAGGTTTTTAAAAAGAAAAAAATGAACCAGTACAGCTGGTTAAGAAACGATATAATCGGGGGGGGTAGCACAACTTAAAGAAATAAAAAAGACAGACTGCACTTTATTTATTATCCAAGGCTCTTGTCATAACTCTCTCCAAGCTTCAAAGCCAAGTTTCAATTGTTGATTGAAATCCAGAAGAACACCTGAAATAACACTCTCCCGTGCTCTTCCTCTATCTTATAACATAGCAATGTCCTTGAAAAAGAATTTCAGAGCTTGCTTTCTCAGTTTTCTCAGCTTCATCTAAAATATTTTCAAGCCTCTAGTTAGCAGAGTTATAAAGTTTCTTTACTCTCACTCTCCCCCTCTTTTCCCAGACAAAACATAATAGTATATAAAAATAACTAAAGGGAGCCTCTAACCTAAATTATTACAAAGTCAAAAAAAGAAAAGAAAAATAGATATAAATAAAGAAAAAACCAGTCCAGTTAGCAAGTGCAAAGTCATGATAGAAGTCCAGCCATAAGAAAAAATAAAATAAAAAGCAAAGCCTTACTTTGACACTTCTGTGTAAAAACTGCTGCTTATTCAGTTCTGTCAAAACTGTTACAGATTCTTTTTTTCCCCTTAGGGTGTCCTTTAAGGTCCTTTTAAATCTTAGAATAATAAAAGAAAAATCCTCACCAAACCGACACACTTTCTCTTTCAGCCTCTTCTGTTCAGAGCTGTCCCAACTTCAGCAGCTTTGATGGCTGTCTCTCTGCCGCTGGCAAAAGGGCTTCTCCTGGATCAACCAGGGACTTTGCGATATCCCTGTGATCTACAGGACATGCCCTATCTCTTCAGGATAGTTTAGGTCCGTTTGGACCGTCCAGGGGCAAAGATATCAGCTGCAATCTCAGACCTCCGAGATTGCATGTGGTATCGTCGCGACGCCAGCTCCACCCTCCCTCTTATTGGCTTTGGCATCTTTATGTACTATCAAGTCCTTAGTTTATTATTATTGTTATTATTATTACTAATTAATATTATTGTTGTTATCTTGACTGGGATAATTAATTGAATTTGAATTATGATTTAAAAACATTTAGTGATAAAACTGAATTTCCAAAATTATGTTACATTTATATAGGAGAAAGGGAAACACAAACTAGCACATTTTATAATTTACATTATGTATGTTTTCCTTAGTAAAAAGTTTAGTATTCTCTGCATAAAGCTACAGTAAGAAGTAGAAAACCAGTAGTACAGTGGAGGAGAGAAGTAGATAGAATATTTAAACATAAGTTTACTTGATGCATTCATTGTCTGAAATTTTAACCTGGCAGAAATGAAGTTATATAGCAAAATGAACTGTTTATGATAAGCTCTAGGCATTGATATGGCTTTATTGATGACATTAGATAAAACAAGATGAATAATGTTAGAAAAGAATGAGAAAAGAAACAATCAAAAAAGGAACAATATTGCATCGCTAAAAATAAATAAATAAAAAAAGAAATAAAAAAGAGATTATAAAGAAGCAGCTTCCAGCTTTTGATAACTGTTATAAGTAAGTTAAAAAGAAAAATAATGTTCATGTTTTGAATATTTTACAATTTGGCTACCCGCTGTTCACAAAATAGAGATACTGCTGAATATATATATTTTCAAACATCAATTCAGTGTTAAAAGGAAAACCAGATCTTTCAGATAAAGATTAAATGATGTGTAGTTGCAGAAAGAAGCAGTGATGGAAAATTGTGAAAAAAAGTTAAAATAAGTTTTTGATAACAGTCTTAATAAGGGTACAGATATACTGTTAACAATGGCTTGGGATGCTATGTATTAAAAATAGATGGCAATATGCCCAGTTTTTCTATTTTAAATTAACCATAGTACAAATAAAAAAGAATTTAGAAAAAAATGTAAGCACAGAAGCTTTTAAAATAATGCTTTTGCAGAGGAGCTGTAAACCGGCTCAAACTTTCCTACAGCAGATTCCATAGAATGAAATGTAATCAGGCTTGTCCATCAATAGATTTTAAAGGTAAGATCAAGGTCTTCATTCAAAGGTCAATTGAACTTGTGAAACTGGTCTTGATGATTAACACTGGAAGGAGTTGGGAAACACATAAAATATTTAAGTTGTATTGATCTGGTAAGATTTCATGCTTTTGTAAACAGCTTCTACTTTAGTTTCCTGGCACTATATGTACAGTATATGTGCCAGGAAACTAAACTAAAGTCTTCTTTGAACAGAGGTTCTAGCCAAAGCACATGTCCAATTTTAACAAGAAAATCTGTTGTAAAAGGAAGGAGTTTTTTCTTGAAAAAGTCCTCCATAAATTGAGCCAGTTTTGATTGACCTGGAAGGTTTTCAATGCCCATCATATGTAGATTTTCCTATACAATTGTTATTCTAAGTAAGCAATTTGTTTATTTAAAATGTTACTATTCGCTTAAAATTTAGCTGATTCTCAAATAAGCCATTTTTTTCTTGAATCTGTTTTAAATTACATTTAAGTTCGGCCAGATCATGTTGGATTACTTTAATATTTGTACTCTAGGATCTTTTTTTAACAAATTAGTAGTAGAATCTGCCTTTATGCAGTTAAAATTAAATCAGTTCATGAATGTTTGGATATAGTCCAATGCTGTAGAGGTTTAATCAGTTTAATCACTTTAATCAGGAGAGAAAGAGAGGGATGAAAAATGTTTATATCCAGTGCCCATTCTAAACAGGAAAATGTATTTTTTAGTTTTAAAGAATTAATAATGTTTAATAAATTTGATTGGTTCCTTTTGTACTTTCATTAAGCTTCTTCTTGATTTTTTTTGTAGTTTTCTTGTCTTTCTCTTTTTCTTTTCTTTTTTATACTCCTTTATAAAAAACTTAAAATAAATAATTTTGTCATGTATACCATACATCATATGAAAGAAATCATATTGAATAAAACATCATACATTTAAATTTCATTTTGGATTCTGTGTTTGAAATGCAGATCTAAATAAAATAATATTTGTTACCTGAAAGTTTTCTTTCCATGCTGATTCATCTAGCATATATAATATGCCATTGGAAAAATATTGATTATCTGAATAGACTTATATCCCTTGTTCTAAATAGAAGTATCACTAAAATGGCAGAGAGGTATTGTGCTACCAAGTTCCAAATAATATTTATGCATATTTTTATAAATACAACAAAAGAAGAATTTGATGGTGAAAAAAAATTAGAAACAGATTTTCTGTTAGAAACAAATTTGTAAAATGCAGAACAAGTTCAAAGACCAACTTGACTATAATGCTAATTCACTGGTTGACCAAGTACTCAGTTACTATTTCTCAATGAAATTTGTCTCATGAGTTTATTGTCAGAGTAAAGTAGGAGATTCTCAAAATGACAAGATGATTTAAAAACAACAACAGCTATTTTCCCTTCCAATTGTGTGGAACAAAAGCAACATTTAAAGATTTGGAGACCAGCAGTGCCCTATTTGTTTTCCATGAATTGTTTAGCCACTCCTCTGGCTAAAATTTGCAACTTGCTATGTTGGGAAAACTTGGCTACTGTTTAAACAATATGCCCATGAAAAATATTATAAAACAACTTTCCTTAAATTTTAATTCTGTCCTGAAGATTTTAAAAAAAATATTCTCCCTAAAACTGCTGTTCAGCTGCTTTGAATTTTAATTTGTTTTAATTTGAGCTTCTTTGCATAATATAGAAGCTGTAGAAATTCTTATAAATTACAAGAATCACAATTATATTCTTGTATTGGCATGCCAATTAATTATGTGCTTTGGACCAAGCCTACTCATTTACTGTCTCTTATTCAGACTATTCTGCCCACATGTTAATCTAGGAAACATAAACTTTTAATGAGATAGTTTCTCAGGTAGCTGGTTTTTTTTTTTTTTAATTAAGACCAATATTAAATCTATTGATCCAAGCATGTTAAAGTTGGANGGTTTTTTTTTTTTTTAATTAAGACCAATATTAAATCTATTGATCCAAGCATGTTAAAGTTGGATAGCCACATATGTGCCAATTAGATATCTGATGCCATATTTCAGGAGAAATTATTTTGCAAGAATTCCTGTCTGTTTTCACTATCAGTTATCAGAAGGTTTATGTCCAGTTTTGGATAATGATGATTATTCTCATAAATTTGTATTGAAATATTAATATTCTCTTGCATATTTTAGTAAAAATCTTTTAAAGCTAAAATATAAGGAAAATATATAACTTTTTAAAAATATGAATCTGAAAAAATATTTTGCATTCATCAGGAATTGAGCCTTACTAGAAGGATTTTTATAAATAACATTATTGAATTTAAAGGGTTTTTATGTTTAATTTTTAAGTAGGTATATTAAACTCTGTTTCCCTTTTATTTTTTAAGACAACTGTTTGAATTTTCATTGACTTTATTTAAATTGTGGTGGTTTTCCTGAGCTGCTTTCACTTCACCTTTTTTTAATGTAAAACAAAATAATTTCAGATTGAAAGAAAAAAATAACTGACAAAGAGAAAAAGGCAAAAAGGGAATATAATTGAGTCCTTTTAAGAAATCCACTGGGTCTATAGATAGTGGGGATTATTTGGAAAATTCCTGATATATAATTGATTGATACTTTTTCTATTATAGTTTAATGCTTTCTGTGCAAAGTTACATCATAACTGGTATAACAACTTGCATATCATTCTTCCCACAACACTGCTTCTGGATAAAGCTTTGCTTGCCATTGCTTTTTCTCATGTATGAAATACAGGTTTTTGACTTTCTTTCATACCTTTTGATATTTCCTTGTTGTAAGGAAAGTTGTAGTCTTTGTAAGACTTTGTAAGTCTCTTACAAATTTTCTTAAACCAAGCCACTCCATAAGTTGGATTTTCTTTGTGGTTGGTCACTTTTCTCTTCTGCCAATTCTTATTTGACCTTGCCAAATGAATGGAATCTAGCCAAATTTTGTAGTTGGAGTCATTTTATTTCTCATGGAAGCATATATGTAAGATAGCATGGCAATAGCCATGATAGTTTTTCAGACAGTGATTTTGACATAAGCTAGCCGAATTAAGATTCCTGCAAAGAAATCCGAGAACTACTTTTGCTAGCAACAGGTATGGAAGACAGGTGATGAAATCTGACTTCAGTTATATAAGTAGTATTTTGCCAATAACAATAATCATATAATCCCAGAATAAACATCAAATCCAGGCACATCAGGTTGATAAATTAAAGAAAAGTGAATTTAACCTTTAATGCAAAAACACTTATCCACTAACTCTATCCATCACAGTTCCCGATATATAAAATGTTCATTCTTTCCATTCAGTTTTTCCCTCTCTCCATAGTTTAGTCTATCAAAGGAAAAACATTTCCTTATAGCTGATTACTAACACTAATTAAACAATTTGCTTAATTAATAGTCTTATAATAATCATATCAAGCCTGTCATTTTTCCCCTAGTATTAAGATAGTTTCATAAAAGGAGAAATACTGAAAAAGAACTTTTATCAACACTGAGTAGGAAGTGTATTTGCCTTTCCTTTAATTATTAATACATAATGTCCCAGGTTGATCCTGATTGGCAAGTTAATTACTTATAAAGAAGATGTAGGGAATGCTCTTAAACAGGCTTAGCATGGGCAGCACCACCCCAAAGTACTCCATATCTGCAAAATCTCTAATTTCATTCCATAGGTGTCTGATTTAGGGTTACTGTGCAAAATACATTCTAATTCCTTTGTCCCTCAGAGAACCCCAATGTATTCTTAAATGCTCTCGATGAATATTTTATGGGAATGATTGTTTTCAATACAATGTCTGTTGAAGGTTCATTTACATAACTTTTCCCTGCTTTCTTTATTCTAGGCTAGTCATAGGTAATTGGCAATTTGTGGGATAGGAAAGAAAACTTGATTCACGAGGACTCACTCGAAACTTGGAAGATAAGAACTTACTTCATAATGCCAATGAAAACTTCAGTACTAATGTAAAACATTCATGTCATTGCATCATACTGAACTGTATAACAGTCTTTCTCAGTTTCTTACTTTCTGATGTGTTGAAACAATTTCTAGACTCTTTCAATAGAGCTTATTGTCAGCCCTGAAGCCATTTTGAGCTGAAACCATTTTGGGAGCATCTTCTGGTCTGCCACAGCAATGCCAGTTGGAGTTGTGAGAACATAAGAGGGAAGATAGAGATAGCTGGGAATGTGTAGCCAAAACAACATTCTTTTCCATGGGAGCTAAGAATAGTCCACTAGGTGTTGGAGACGGGTGAACCAAAGCCAGCCAGGATGGTGGCTGTGACCTGGTTGGACCATGTGATGGATTTATAACCTGGGGGAAATAACTTTGGGGTTTGATTTGGGTGGGAAAACCTTGGTTTCTTCAGAGTCGGGTTTTCCCCAGATGTGCCAATATGACATGTCTAATAAATCTATACTTTGAAGAATATGTCTGCCTTGGAGTATTGATTCTGTTGGGTATGTTAACTGTAACCCTGACACTTTTCTTACATTACCTGGGAATTTAGTGATACAGTCCAAACATGGCAGAAGGGCATTTTGATGTAGACGACTGCACTGCATCATTCAAAATTAAGTGGAATGAAATCTATGGCATTTTTTAATGTAAGTGAGTTGCAACTCTTAGCATGGTTGGTGGTGAGAATTTATATAGTTTGATGATAACTATTGTAGAGGCTATAGAATTCTACCTCTGAAATATTGAATTATTTATATAGTTTTTTTTCATTTGATCAGACACTTAAACAAATTATACAAAGTTCCTGATCATGTAGAAAAACTTGTAGCACTTCTTTTATAATATCTACTACTGTCACCGATTTCAGAATCAACATGATCTTGCCATCTTTTAATGTACTTAGAATGTACGAGGTGCATGAAAAACATAAAAGACAGGAAAGCAAATTTAATTCATTTTTAAAAAGATGGCAATGACATGACAATGACCTGTGTTGAGGTCTGTAATATATATCTTTGGAAATTGGGGCTTTAGCTTTCAATAAATTTATTAGAATGTTTTCATTGCATAATCAATTAAATAGCAACAATCAAACCATCTGGATTGTCAGAGTTGACAGGCAACCCAAAGAAGAAAAGAGGTGGGCATGGATTTTTTTTTCTATAAATGTATAAAAACCTTAAAGAAAAAAATCATGATCTATATAAACCATATAAAAACTTGGAATATTTTTTATAATGTAGGAAAAGCTAGTTACACTAGTAATAAGATGTCACACATTATATTTGATTTGCTTTTTCCCACTTGTTAGCTTCAGGATTTTGTTCTTCGAAAGATCTTTGCTCACATGAGGAGTGCATTTAAACATTTGGAAATATGCCAGTAATACAATATTTTAACTAAGATTTGGTTAGCCCTGCCGAGTGTGTGTTTCTATGTGTAGGTATTTTCTGCAAGTGTTTGAGTTAGTTGTGCAACATCCTGCTACTCTTAAAAACAAAGGAGGAAAAAGTGCTGAGTAATGCTGGAACTAGCTCATATGGCTGATGCAAACCTGTGGAATTTGCATCATCATTCAGTAAAGCTAACTTGGTATGACAAGGAAGCTTAAACACAATACCACACTGAAGTGGAGCTGGCTTCCAATGACAGAACAGTACCAAAGTAGCTGAGGGAAAAAGCAGGTGTTTTTCAGCAGCAGTTTGCTCCTGCTGAAAAGTTAAAACACACCTGAGGAGCTTTAAACCTGTTGGCACAAGCAGGCTAGAGGCAGTAAGGGAGTGTGTGCAATAACTATTAGCTAGAAAAAGACTAAGAGAAGAAAAAAAGAACAGAGAAGCTTTTTGTTTTAATCTTTGTAATTGTGTGAGCTGCTCTAAAGCATGTTTAGGAAGTCTCCCATTTCCTCATGTTCCAATGGAAGCTACCCTCAGGGACAATCTAAGTTGCCTTCCACATATGACATCAAGGTAGAACCAGGAGGCAAAGTGGTGTTGAAGAAGAAAATAACTTTGCTGAGAGGAGTATCCATTATAACTGGCACTATAATTGGAGCAGGAATCTTCATCTCTCCAAAAGGAATTCTCCAGAACACTGGCACGGTGGGAATGTCCTTGATTGTCTGGACTGTCTGTGGTATTCTTTCACTCTTTGGTAAGTTTTCAAAGTTTTTAACTGATCCCTGGGATGGCTCTCCTTCCATCTATTTTCCACACAAATACACACAAAGCCTGAAGATCAAAAGTTTGGTTAATATGCCTTGTATACTGAATGGATTTAAGTTTTTGCTTTTAAAATAGATGAGGCTGCCTAAAATAGACAAATAAAGGAATTTCCTAAATCATATAATCTTATTATACTTGTGCTGTTTCTGTACACACTCTAAAAACAATTTTCAGTAGGCTTGCAGAATGTTCCAGCTGGAGAGGATCTTCTCAGTCTTGAGAACCTGCAGGAAATAAAATAAAACACTAGCTCAGTGTTGAATTTATATTAAGTAAATTTTAGCTGAATTATTTGCTGCTCTCCGACATATAGCCTTAAATTATTTTTAAAACATTAGACTAATGTTTTTCTGGAATTGTAGATGCTGAATTGGAGTTTCTTATTTCTAATTCTAACTAATGGGGAAGATTATTTGGTAAAAGTAAAACCCCTAGTACATGCTCAGAAGCAGTATTGTAATGTGTGCAAACACTCTTGTAAGGTTGGTAACTGCTGTGACTTAAAGTTCTAGAGTTTTTAAATTTAAACTTTAGTAGTATGCATTTTCACTATTGAACAGTGCAAATTTCTTCTCAGCAGTTCTACATATGAGTGCAATTCTGAGAAGCAGCATTAATAATCTGTTAGACAATTTTGCAATGTACAAAATGGCATTGCTTAAAGATTTGGGACTTTTCTAAATGTTAATAATTATACTGGGAGCAAATATATCACTGATATTAGAATTATGTCTCCTTCTTAAACTGTCCAAACAATGATTTCATTGATTGCCTTAATCAGCTAAGAAGGGGGATAATCCACATGACTAGAGTAATTATGATAGTCCATACTATTTTTTTCTAGCATTAGGAACAGTAGATAAAATAGATTTAGTATCAAATATCCAGCCAAGAAGTGGAATGAATGTTACTCTCTGTCAATACATTCTGCATATTAAAGAGTAGAGGTGAGGCTTAATCCACCCTTGATAAACAAGTTGCTTTACATATACAAACTGAGTCAGAAGTAGGATATAGAATTGACACACCAAGAATAATTTATGGTTGCTTCCTTCAATCTAGTTCTTCCTGGATATTTGGATTTCAGATTTCTATAACTCTTAGATATGATTATCTCTCTTCCTACCCCTCCTCCAGTGTGGCAACATTGAAGTGGTCAAAATGGCTTTGGTGAGGCCAGCTTCAGGGTTGGCACTGAGAATAAGTTCAGTAGTAAATCCTTCCTGCTAACTATTCAATATGATTAACACTGCCTCCAAACTATTCCATTTTAATTTTTTGTTCCTTATGGGGTTTAAGATTTATTAACTTAAACAAAATTAATGTATTAATCCAATAAGATCTACTGAAAAGTAATATGAAGATAGTTCTATAGATGCTTATTTTGGAGAATTGAACATGTTCTTAGGAATCATAATAATGTTATTTTGAATTATTGATAAATTTATCTAGGTTTGTCTTGTAATTTTTATATGGAGGGAACATCTACATGGAGGGAAATATGCAGTAGACTACCTTAAAGCTCTGTTTTAGGCCCAGTAATCTTCAACATCTTCATCAGTGACTTGGAAAAGGGGATAGATGGGAATTCATCAAATTTGCAGATGACACCAATCTGGCAGGAACAGCCAACACTCCAGAAAATAGGCTTAAGATACAGAAGGATCTTGACAGACTTGAACATTGGGTGCTATCTAACAAAATAAAATTCAGTGGTGAAAAAAGTAATTTTTCTACATCTAGGCAAGAAAAATCAAATGCACAGGTACAGTATATGTGGTACCTTGCTCAATAGTAGTAATTGTGAGAGGGATCTCAGAGTCCTCGTGGACAACCATTTAAATATGACACAGCAGTGTGCAGCAGCTGCCAAAAAAGCCAACATAGTTCTAGGCTGTATAAACAGAGGAGTAGAATCAAGATCACAAGAGGGAGTCAAGTTATTTTCTAAAGCACCTGAGGGCAGGACAAGAAGCAATGAGTGGAAACTAATCAAGGAGAGAAGCAACTTAGAACGAAGGAGAAATTTCCTGACAGTTAGAACAATTAATCAACTTCCAACACTGAAGTTTTTAAAAAGATGTTGGATAACTATTTGTCTGAAGTGGTGTAGGGCTTCTTGCCTAGGCAGGGGGTTGGACTCANTCTTCTCTTCTCTTCTCTTCTCTTCTCTTCTCTTCTCTTCTCTTCTCTTCTCTTCTCCTCTCCTCTCCTCTCCTCTCCTCTCCTCTCCTCTCCTCTCCTCTCCTCTCTTCTCTTCTCTTTTTTTGTGGATGAACTCTAGATGGTGCACATGCAAGATCCATCCCTTTTTTTCCACAACAAAACTTCTGAGAGCAGAAGTTACTGTCCCAAAGTGAGACATGATAGAATGATGTTTGAATAGAAAAATACAAAAGGGAGAAGGCTACAACACTAAAATATGTCCACCTGAATAACCATCAAAATTCTGCAATGATTTTAGAATGGTTGTTGGTTAATGATACCCATTACAATATAAAATGATAAATATTTGTCAGAAAAATGTTTTTACACTGTTCCTTCTATGGAAATATTTTGTACCCTTTGTTTAAAAGAAATGGATAATTAGATTATTAAGAATTTTTAAGTAGAGTTTGAAATGTGCAGAGTTTAATAGTTTACAACATGCATAATTGGTTGCATGAACAATGTAACTTTTTGTCTTGGGTAACAATGGAGTTTTTACACTGAGGATCAATGGTCAGAGCTAATGCATACCTTTTGTTACCACCATACAATATTGTGAGTTTTCCAGTAGAATTGTAGTTAAACATTTATATTGATAGGTGGTTAATGATGTGAAATCCAGTCTAAATATTTGGGTGACTGTGAAACAACCATAATAAATTTAAAAATCAGGGTGCCTACAGTAAGCCATTCTGGGTTCTTTGAAAGATAAGAGGATTCTATCTTAAGGCTTCCCAGCTCTGAAATTCTTGGAGAGGAAGTTCAATTGAAACCCCATGTGGTATATCTCATGTCTTTCCTTATATTGTAGAAAATAAAAACAGTGGCTCAACTTCATTCTGACTTGCATTTTTATCACTATGGTATAATCTGCTACAATGATAATTCTAAATTGACTCCCAATATGATCCATGATAAGATCCTATTTTAATCCTTATTTTCTAGATTTTCATTTGCACACTATGGTTTTTCTCATTGGCAGAAAATTAGTTTAATTAAAAAAAATACCTATATGCTCACCTGAACTGACTATGTTAATGAACTGTGTTAATGATTGATAGTTTTCTGGAGGAAAAAGAAATGTAAATAATTGTCATTTTATGACATGAGTATTTCGGATACCAGTGAAATACAAATCTGCTTATTGATAACAAATGAACATCTGTCCTCTGATTATGTATTTTTTTGATAAATCTTGCCAAAACAATAGTTTAAAATTAACTCTATTTTTATAGGTGCTCTCTGCTATGCAGAATTAGGCACAAGTATAAAGAAATCTGGTGGGCATTACACATATATCCTGGAAGCTTTTGGCCCACTTCCTGCCTTTGTAAGAGTTTGGGTAGAACTACTTATCATACGGTAAGTAAACTTTTGGTTTGTTGTCATTTTGCTCCTTATGTACTTTGAAAATTAAAGAACAATTATAAATATGATGAAAGTTGTCACAATTTATTGGTTTTTCTTTCTTTAAGTTTTCCTTTGCATGCTTGCTTTACAAGATTTTATATGAGCATCTGATGTACTTTTATAAACAGATATAACTATAGAAAATGTAGTTTATTATGAATAGGTTACACGACTGTAGATTGTACACACACATATGTGAAAGATATTCACATATATAATAAACTCCCAGCCTAAATTCACAAACATACCAGACAAAAGAAATTCGAAAAGCTGCTTTGTATCAAGAGACAGCAACATATTTATCCTCTGTGGTCTTATAAGCTATTATACAAAATTTGGTGAGATGTAGACATAGATATAAATGATGTAGCTTTTCTTGTACCATGCAGAAAGAAAAAGGATTATATATTGATGGCATTGTGAGTGGGGTAATAAAAGAATTGCAATTATAAAATGTACAATGATAGGATGAATGTAAAGATTCAGTCTGCCATTCCAAAACAGTGCAGTGCAATATGGACTTTCATGTACATTATATTCCAAAAAGAATGATTGAAGACAAAGCAGAGCTAAAGTAAAAGTCTATCCATATTCTGGCACTGCTATAATTATTATAATTTTATATACCAAATATTTATATATATACATACATACTGTATATATATTTTATATATATATAGAAAACATAATATTATACTATATACTTATAAATAAGTAACATGCTGGCTTCCAAGAACAGTCAGTTCTATTCAGAAACTAATGATTTGGAACCAGTAACATATCCAATGAATGATCAGTTCATGTTCTTAATTTGTTGTCCAATTATTGGCTGTGTTCCTCTCTAAACCAAAAGCTAACAGAATTCCAATAGCGGTTCCATACACCTGGAATTTAGTTTTCAAAAGGAAACTCCAAGAAAACTGATATGAAACTGGCAATACAAAAGGCCCTGAACCCAAAAGGTTTAAATTCAAGTTTAGCCAATATTCAATTATAGCAATCCAGAAAGTTACCTTTACCCTCAGATGACTTACTTAGTAACACAAAATAACATTTCTAACATTAGAAATATTAAATATTGTCTTAAACATTTTAGATTTGATTAATTTCAAGTACTGTCCATTTGGGTATGGTCCAAATTAAGTTACATAGGTAATTTGTGATTATTTATTTATTAAGCATATGCCTCTACAAATATTTTTATTTTTATTTAGTTTATGTTAATGTTTTGATTTTTCTGGTAAAAATAAATTGGAAAACTATAGACTTCTGGAGATTGAATACAGCTAGTCCTCAACCTAGGACTAGTCATTTGACAAGCATTCAAAATTACAGTAGGACTGAAAAAAGGCACTTATGACTGGTTCTCACACTTATGATTGTTTCAGTATCTCCATGTCACATGATCAAAAGTTGGGTGCCTGGAAATTTCAGCATTCTTGTGTGAGGTAATACCATTTGCAATGCCACTTCCTAGTCAGCTTCTGACAAGCAAAGTAAATGGGGAAGCTGAATTCACTTACCGATCATGTGATTCACTGAGAATGGGAATGAGAATGGTTCACTTAATAACCATGGCAAAAAATCAGACATGACTCACTCAACAGAAATGCCAGCCCTAATTATGATAGTTGAGAACTATCATATCCCAGTTGATGGGATCTTGTAGCTGGACAAATCAAGCATCAGCATTGGTTTTATTATTGGAATGAATTATACTTGGAGAAATGAAAATATCATTTTGAGTTGCAGATAATTTAAAATGACTTCTGTTTCTTTGGAAATTACTTATAGGGGTTTCTTTTGTGTATTGGCATTCAATCTGTCATTCCTGGTGCTTGAGATGTGGTGGAGACACAAATTTACTACCATTGTGAAGTAATAAAGTTTCGTCAGACATTGCAGATGGTTTTGTTTATGGAATGGGAAAAGGTATTATGTTATATTTTTGAGCTATAAGCAGAAGATGATTTGAAGAAGAGTTGTTTGTCTGGATCTTTTCAAACTTATTGAAAAAATTACCTGCAAAGACTTTTTAATCGAAAATATTCATTGTTTACTATGTTCTATTTTTTTTTAAAAAATGCAGTTTACAAATGGAACTAAATTGCCAATCAGTTTATGCTTAGAAAGTTCAATCCCTTAATTCATTTACTAAAGCCCCTGTCTCACTGCACCAACGGATGCAAAAAGGATGTAAAACGAACAAAAAAAGATTGCCATCCATTGGAAAACGCGATGCATCCCTTGTGTACTCACTGCATACGTGTTTCATACGCTGTATCCCTCCAGCATCCGTCCACTGAGATTTCATCCGCACAAGAAGTTTTGAGCTGCACAAAACTTTTTGAGCGGATGAACTTTCAACTGCATACGAATTGTACTTCCGCAGCATGTACTGCACAAACGTACTCATCCGTTAAACGTCCGCTGTATGCCTCTCGCATCCTCTGCGCCATCCTCGCGACTCACATCACTGTAAGCTGAAAATGGAAAGAGGGAGAAATGAAAGGTAGCATGGAACATCCACACAGCAATTAGTAGCACGGAAATAGAAAGATATAGTGTATGCTCGTTCAAATAAAGGATTAAAATGGACAAAACGTTTGGTATCTGGATGATCTTGGATATTTAGGATGTTTGCAGTATGTCTAGAGTATGTAGAAGGACAACTAGTGGGAAACCATATTTCCTATAAAAAGGGAGGAGGAATCAACCTGGATCCAGTAAGATCCAGCACCTGATGTACAGACACTTTACCTGGGTGTCTTGGTCTTCCACACAATCCATATGTTCTCACCATGATACATGACACAGCCATGTAACTCCAATCATTCATCACCAGAACAACCCTTCAGACTGTTTCACCTGTTATACACAAGGATGAAGAAGGGACGTCCAAAAGCTGTGTGGATCCGAGATGATCATGAAAGAATGGTGTTGGACTTATGGCAGTTGATGGTGGAGCTGAGAATGAGACCCTAGTGTATTCCATGACCTCATGAGATTGCCACCAGCCATTGTTTGATGAACTTGTAGAGCGTCTGAACCCAGGTTTGAGCAAAGCAAGCACAACTTCGTCCGCATGGACACCTGGAATGAAGTTGCACATTCACTCTGTGCCACCTGGCCTCTGAACCAAATACAAAAAAGTGCAGTATGCGTGAGGGTGCCCACAAAACCATCAGCAGAGGGTCAAGGAAGTGTGCAGCCATCTCGAAGAATACGTGGAGAGCTCCGCCAGTGTCCACCACTGAGAAGCTTGGAGGAAGTTGCAGAACAGTGGTATGAGAGGGTGGAACTTTCCCCACATTACCTTGGAGATAGATGAGCACATGCCGTGAAAGTCAGCAAACTCAGGTCCTCTTATCCAACTACAGGGCTTTCTTCAGCATCATCTCTTTGTCATGGTTGATGCTAGACTAAAGTCATGATACTCGATGCTCGAGGCAACGGGTCAGTTCAGATAGCCAGTATAACACCAGGACCTTCAAGGATGGGACTGGAATGCAACCTCATCATGGGTTCTTCCAGTCAGACCTCTACCCAATGACCAAAGATTGTGCCCTTACGTCATCGTGTTGATGACACCTTTGCCTCAGAACCTACGTTCATGAAGCCCTACACTTCAAGATACCTCACCATAGAAGGATCCTTTCAACTACGGCAGTCCAGGGCAAGACGGGTGGTGGAGAAGCGCTTTGGCATCACTGGCCAACAGGTTCCAGAATACTTCTCACACCATGCACAATCACCCACAGACTGGTGAGGAGCATCGTGGAAATTGCTGCATCCTGCATAATTATGTTGCACGCCGTACCCAGTGTTGCAAAACAGATCTTGTGGACCGTCAACAAGGGAATGGGACATGAGCTGGTGAAATGGAAGGCAAAGGGAGTAACCTATAGAACTTGGATGTACAAGCCCAACAGAGCTTCACATGAAGGGAAGAAGCAGCGCACCTCTGAGACACTGGGTGCAACTCCCTGGAGCAGTGGAGTGAAGACAGGATGAAGGTGATTAATGATGCTTCTTGAGCCTGTCGCCATAATATGAATGAGTTGTGCCATGTATGTTGAGTGGTCCTACAATGAATAGGGCATTAATAAAGACTTTGTTATTTTGAAATGTGTTGATCAATGAATAAATTTGTTATTGATAATAAAGGTTCATATTGTGGCAGCTGGGAGTGGACCATAACAGTCCCATATGCTTGCACTGGAGGTTTTATTTATCCAGGATTCTATTCTTAAATCTCATCCACAAGTCTCAACAAAGCGCTTAACATCTATGTTTCAAGTGTTTCAATCCACACTTAAAAAATGAACCAAGTGTCCTCAACGCAAGATAACCTTTATTAGACTTCTTTATGAACTAACCTTTGTGACTTTAAATAAGCAAAATGAACCAATGAGTAACTGATTAAGCTGTGTTACGCAAAGATAAACCATTATACTGTCTTAAGTAACTGTAGACTTTAAATTAAAAGCAAAATTGAACAAGTAAAGTCTTTAAGGCAAGATAAACTTAACAAGTACAATCAGTCTCTGGCATATTCTCATCACTCTGAGTATGTCATGGTTCAGCGTTAACGCCGGCAGACTGTGGAGTGGCTGTGCTTGATGCTGGTCTGAGTTCATTGGGTGCTTGGCCCAGAGTAAAACAGGGATTGTGTTCAGGGAACCTCAGAGAGTTGACTCAGCCCTGAGGTGTGAACAGGCCCCTTCCTCAAGTAACCTGGATGTCAAGGGGCAAAAGACTATGACAGATTGTCATGTGACGCTTGCTGTGGGAAATGAGGAAGGAGGAGTGTAGTGGGCTTGTCTGGTTGCAGCTGGGTGAGGACTGCGTCTGTGGGTGCGATGAACACTGGCCTGTGGGAAGTCTGTTTCGCTTTGGAAGTCCTGTCGTCAATACCTTGTAAGTGAGGGCTTTTGAAAGTGTGAAGGCTAGCATCACCTGGGGTGGAGAGCAGACCTGGACTGGTAGGAAGCAGCTTCAGCTGGGCCTTTGAGGGTTGTGCGAAAGAAATGCTCGTGATCTTCGCTTCATCATCTGCGTACTGTGCATCCAGCCTACTCCCTCGTGTGGCTCATGTAAGGTGATTAAGTGTGGCGGCTGGAGGAGTTCCTCGATGTCTTAAGTAGGACCAGCTGAGGAGAAGTTCTGTGCTGGTCTTCATTGTGTCCCTGATCTCCAACAGACAGATGTGGTCTGGCCTCCAGTCTGCCTCTCTGCCTGCAATCCTTGAGTTGGAGGGTGGGGGTGCATGGTCTCTGGTGTGCTCTACTTCTTCCTTCCATTTGTGACAGGGATCCTCAGTCTACTGCATGGGAACGAGCTGTCGGAAAAGGGGTCTTGCTGGTGGCGCCTCTGAAAACCTGCTGGACAAGGGTAAGCTGGCTCCGTGGCGGAAGAAACTGGCCTTCTGTGGGCGTTAGGAGAAGGGCTCAGAGGGCTGCTCCAGAGGCGGACCTACACCTCCAGAACTGCACTTCTGGCCATTAACGTACATCTCCCCGTCATGTAGTCTGAGGCGGCCTGCCAGATTTTTTGAGGTGTAGCTTGCATCCCAGTGGTGCATGTGCTCTCACACATCAGAGTACATCTTCCAGTGGTAGCCCAGGCTCTCTGCCTTGTACTCCAAGCTGCTGTTCTTCTGTCACAAAGGTCTGTGGCCTTTCTCCACAACGTCTTATTCTCCATCGAGCCATTCCAGCATCTCATCCTCATTCCCTCGGAAATGTTACTGTTTCCTCTTTCCTTCTCCTTCGCATCACTCTTGGCAGGGGCTCAAGCAGGGCCTTCTGGGTCTTGACAGAGGGTCTTTGAGCAGCAGGCTTTTGAGATGCCTTGAAGCTGGTCGCACCACAGCTGCAGCACCAGCGAGCACATCAGTGAGCAGCACAAGCAGCAGCAGCACCAGCAGCAGCACCAGCACCACCAGCAGAGCTTCAGAGTCAGTGCCAGGTGTCGTGCTGCTTTCTGTCCTCTTGCCAGGGCTGGCATGAAGTAGGCACATAAAGCCTTCCTCTTTCTCCCTGACTCATTGGGATGAACCATAAGATACGACCATATAGTTCTTTGAAGATGTAGTGGAGATGTATGTGGCATCACGTCTTTCCTCTGAATGCTGACTGCGTGCGACCTACATCCTTTTATATCCATGGAGCTGACGCAATTCATCCTCCCTGCATGTGCAGTGAACATTTTGCATGTGATATATTTCCGCTCGGCATCCACTTTGCTTCCTCTAGGCATCTGTGATGCATCCGCATCCTCTGCTATGCATCCGCTCCTTCCGCTATGTACTCCACTTCGCAATTCTCCCCCGGAACCCCTTCGGATGTGTCATCCCCTTCCATCCGCTGTCATCCGCTAGGCTTCCTATGAAGATCCGCTTAACATCCCCGCTATGTACTACCCCTGTCCGTTCTTTTCTGTTCTTTTCTGTTCTGTTTATGCAAATTTTTGCCACTTTTGGGAGCATATAACAACGGATGGAGCCATCCTCAAAATTTTGCTCGTCCGTTGTGTCCTTTTTGCAGATGTTTTGCGTTCGTCGGCCAGTGGGACTTAGCCTTTTGTGTACATGTGACAGGTTTATGTTCAGAAAGGTTTTCATTTCTGTGAAACTAAAATGCTTTTTACTTCCTCTTTCAGGCCTCACTCTAGATACTGGTTTTTTATTCATCTTACTGCTACATATACCCAGTGTAATTCAGCAAGCAACAAAGAATTTTGTTTTTAACTTGACCATAGTCATTTAAAAATGCTAAGTCACCATGAATCTTTTGATTTCTTGATTCTCCTGGAAATTTCTGGGAGTATTGAATGAACTAGCACTGACCCAAATCTGGGACTTAAAACAAATAATGGAAAATCATTTTTAAATAATTACAGATAGTATGATTGAAGAAAAATGCTTGTTCAAACCAAAAACTATTACAGGATAATTTTCTCCTCTGCCAAAAGAACAATATACATAAAATATATTTCTAACTTCTGTTGTAGAACAATTAGTACTATTCATATAAAATAAGGCTAAAATTTAATAGAATGTCTCAGCTTAATTTTCTAAAGATCCAAACAGAATATCCACTAATCAAGATTCAGAGATTGTCAAATCAAAAACATTAACTTTATTTACAACTACTAACATCTACTAACTTTATCTACTAACTACTACTACCAGTAATAATTCTCAATGACAGATCAGATCAGATCAGATCAGTGTGAGTTAACTTTTAATTGTGCTAACTTGACTTCCTATTTTTGATATTTCATTTAAATGGAATGCTGTACAAGGTTTAATTTTTTTGTTTTTAAAGCTGCCATTTTACTTGTGGTAACGGTTGAGCTATTAAATTATTATTCAGGTTCAAGTGTGGATATAAATGCATTCTGGAGATTTGATATCCATATTGTCTGATATGATATGCATATTTATATTTAACATAGGTACAAAATTTGTAGTTTTGGCATTCCTTAGAAAAATAAATTCTTTTTCTTCCAGCCCTGCTGCCACAGCAGTAATCTCTCTGGCATTTGGACACTACATATTGGAACCGTTTTTTATACAGTGTGAAATCCCCGACCTTGCTGTTAAACTCATTACAGCTGTAGGAATCAGTAAGTACTGAATTTTGATAGAACAGGGATTAGGCAGATGATAAGTAACATACCAATCCTTTATTTAATGGTGGGATATGGAAATCAAGTGCATTTCAGAGAATCTATCCAACTTGACAGTTTGAAAAAGGTTGAAAAATTGGTTTGATTTAGGTTATCGAAATTAATTAAATACAATACAATTCAATACAATTCAGATGACCTTGGAATCAAATATCTGAGGCAAAACTTTATTCAGTGCTAGTCAACTTAGTATTTCATTTCGTGGGAATTACTATGACTATATTTTATTATAAGCAAATTAAAATGGGAACTCTCATAGAATAGAATGATGTGTGGTAACTTCTTTTAGATTTTTTTAGATTGTATTGAATGTTGATGTATTGGGGGGCAGTGTTGTTTTAAAACTAGAAAATGAGACATAACTTTATATATATATATGTAAAAGGAAGGAATTCAAATGGGTTTATTAGACCAAGTTTACAGTATATCTAGTGACCATTAAGGAACTTTTGCTGATTAGGATGAGGTTTTAAAAATTTGCTTGTAAAGAATGAAATGAAATATGCAATGAAGAGATTGTTGTATTTAAAGATATGGTGATACATTGTTAAAATTTATATTTTATAAAATTTATATTTTATATTTTCTAGGACAAAGATGAAAGTTTTCTTTTCTTTTCACATTTACCTTTTCTTTTTACCTTTCCTCATTATAGTTTGCATCAGTTTTATATCTACATGTAGTTTTTAATAAAATTATAAAAAATAATGATAACATCAGAAAAAGTCATTGGAAATTATCTGGAACATTTTTAAAATTAAGCAATATATGAGTAAAGGTGGTATTCAGCAGGTTCTGACCAATTCTGGAAAACCAGTAGCAGAAATACCACCTCTGACTGGAGATTTTACAGTATCCTTCCCCTGCCATTCCCACCAAGCCACACCTACACAACCGGGACTTGAGTAATTCTATGTGGTGTGTTTCAAAAGAGTGAAATGTTATTAAACTTACAACCAATAGACTCTGAGTCTATCTTTCACAGCCGTTCCATGTAAAGTCTAACTTCACAGACAACACAATACCACCAAGCCTGATGATGCAGTGAATTCTGCCTGAAACGTTGTACAACTTTAAAAGTTACAACTACAATGACGGCGCGGAATGAATACCCGAAGAAGACTAACAGCAACATTAAGTACCGCAAAAATTACACCACACCACACACACACACACACACACACACACACACACACACCACACACACACACATTAATATATATAATATATATATATATATATATTAATATATTATATATATATATATAAGTATATATTATATATATAATATATTATATGGATCTCTTGGTTATTCGGGTTTTCTCCCGGTAGAATGAAGTATCGAATGGCCACTGTTTTCGATGATGACTGCAGACTCATCGAAACGTTGCCTAATACTTCCAATCTAACCGAGAAAAACCCCGAATAACCAGAATCCACCATACAATACTCGCGAAAACCTCAGAAAACATATATATATATATATAATATAATAATATAACTATATATATATATTTGTTTTTTAAGCTACTCGCGCGTACTTTACATTTGTGCTGTATTTAGCTCTTCGGTATTAATCCCACTCATGAATTCTTTAAATTGTAGCTCTATTGTATTCTGTTAAAGTGTAGCAACGGTTCAGCAGAATCCATCTCCATCATCAGGCTCTGAAATGGAAGTGTCTCAAACTCCTCGTTCAAATTGAGCTGGTCTTCTTCTGAGTTGCTATTTACCTGACGTCTGTGTCATTGGACTTGGAGTTGATGATTGGGTTCTGTTTCTTTCGTCTGTTTGTGCGCTTTTGCATGGCGCAGCACTCTTTTCTGGTTAGCCCTTTCAGTGCTGCTTGGCTTCGTGTGAAAGCGGCGCCTCTTCATCAGCAACTGGTTCACCTGGGTCCTGAGGTTTGGTTGATTGGATGGCATCAGAGGGATCTTCGTGTTAGATCTTACCGCATCAGATTGGTTTTTTGCAGTTGAGCATCAAGGGAGGTCTGTCTCGTGCTCAGGTGTTTGTCTTTTTGTGGTCATCTCTATTTGATTATATATAAATATATATATATATATATATACTATATATATATAATAATATAACTATATTATATATATATATATATATATATATATATAATATAATATTATACTATATGGCTTGTTACTTCCTTCGGTATATCCCACGTCATTGTAGTCTGTAAAGTAGCTCATTGTATTCGTACAAGCTTGGTTAGCAACGTTTCAGCAGAAGCCCATCTGCCATCATCAGCTTCGATATGAAGGTGTTCTCACAGTCTCGTTTCAAATTGAAGCTGTCTATTCTGATGCTATAACCTGGTCTTGTCATGACTGGATTGATTGATTGTGTTCTGTTCTTCCTGTCTGTTTTTTGCCTTTGATGCTGCAGCACTCTAGTTCTTGTTGGTAAGGCTTCAATGCTGCTTCGTTACATTGAAAGACGAGATCTGCTCTTCACAGCAATGCTGGGTTCACCTGCTGCTGTGAGGTGAGTTGGAGGCATCAGAGGGCAGTCTTGCCAGGTTTGGTCTTTTATTTGGTGTGAATCTTTCTATTAATGCAGGCTGCCAAATGATGACAGTCTGCCCTGGAATTCATCTCTTCTTTCATGCTTTCAGTCTTTTTCAATCTCTATGGCTTCTTCTGATGATTCTTGGCTGGGTGTTCATATGGCTAGGGTTAACAGGTGCCATAAGTGATTGTGACCTGTGTTTTCCCACGGTTGCAAACTATGAGGAGGTGTTCCACTGTTTTACTGCATTTTTGTGTTCATCTACGGTACTATTCTTCTATTGTCTATTCCAATCTATGCGGCATGATTACATGAATTCTATAGCCTGTTTTCCAGGTCAATTTGTCTTTGGTTCCTCAGATGGCTGCTATTTTGTTCTGTTTTGAAGGCGATTGATTATGCCTGGTAGTATTCTTACTGATTTTATCTGTAATACCCTTATGTAGTGCAAGACACTGTTTCCATAGTCTGTTTGTTCTCTAGTCTGCTTTATGTTTTGGTGTGTTATTGGATCAAAGCTGGTATTTTGTTTTTTAGGAAAGCCATTGCTGTCAATACTTCTATCAGGGTGCCCATAGTTCAGTCTATATGTGTCTTATATAAATTTTCCGGTACTACAGTGTGCTGCTTTAGCTTCCTTTGGGTATTATCCTACTCATGCTGCTTTTAAAGTGTAGCAACGTTCAGCAGAATCTCATCTGCCACATCAGTCGTATTAAGTTTGTATGGAGTCGGCTTATCACAGCCATTAGTTTAAATTTGACGCTAGCCTTATTTCTGTCCCAGGATGGTTTTTTAACATCACTGATTGGTTCGGATAAATAGATAATAATAATACCATACCTTCACACCGACCAAGCTCACTGAAAGCCTCCAACCACAGCGAACAGAGTGTGCCACCAATCAAACCACAAAACAACAAAAACCAGAAACACCCAAACAAACAACTCCAAGAAACAATAAACAAAGACCAAGACTCCCAACCAATCAACATGTTAAAATAAACCATCCTGACAGCAATACGCGAGCCTCAATTTAAAACTAACGGCTGTGATAGCCTACCCACTATACAAAACTCAATACCATAATCCTGATGATGGCCATATGAGATTCTCCGTGAAACATGGCTACAACTTGAAATCACTACAATATGTGGAAAATACCCAAAGAAGCTGAACCAGCAACATTAATGTAACCCGAAAACTTAAAAAAAAAACAAATTCTATTATCTATATCTATATCTATATCTATATCTATCTCTATCTCTATCTCTATCTCTATCTTCTATCTCTATCTCTATCTCATCTCTATCTAATCTATCTATCTATCTATCTATCTATCATTCTACTATCTTATCTATCTATCTCTATGTTATGCGCTTTCTCCACATAAAATTGGAAGGGGTATTGGCGCGTTTGACAAATCTCATTCAGGCATCTTCAGCTTGTGTCTTGTTTGTGCTTCTCAGAGAAATGTGAGCTTGCAAGCTGTTTTTCTTTTACTGCCAGTGGGTCGACTGACTGGGTGGGCTTGGCTTGCATTCGATGGCTGGGGTTTCCATTGGTTGGGGCCTGCTTATTCTGATGGTGGGGGATGCTGTTTCAATTGCTGGGTGTTTCTTCAGTGTCGCCCCCCCCCCCCCCCCCCCACCTGTGGGTGCTTCTTGGTAGCAATCTTGGTGCCTTCTGGTGTGGTCTAGTGTCATTCTTCATGAGATTCATTTGTTAATGAGGCGTCCAAAGCTGGTAGCGGGAGTATCACTCTTATCATCTTGTTGTGTTTTCTATCACTAGGGCTTCTCTTATTATTTCTTGTTGAATGTTCATTTGCGATATTCTAGTATTTTAATCTCATTTCCATGGCTTTGATGTTGATCAGGGAACGCAGGACCGTTCTCTTTTTTGATAGAGGCTTGTGTTCTTGAATGCAGCATTTATCTTCTGTTGTTGTCCGAGCTATGTGTTGAGCAGGCGCGTGCAATGGATTTCGTATCCTCCTTGGTTTTCTTATACTCAATTCTTTTTTGTTTCTTAAATGGTGAAGTTTTCTTTTGTGCAGAATGCTGTCTTAATGGGTTTTGGAGGATCTTGGCTGATTTTTCCATTAGTGCCCTTTATATATGGGAGGACCTTGTCGTTACTCTTTTTCCTTATCTTGGATTTGGTTATGTTTTTTTGATTTAGTGGTTAATCTTCTTCTTTGAAATCCATTGCTTGAAGTATTTTAGTGAAGATGGTTACTTCAGTTTTAGGGTTTGTTGGCTAAGCATTTGTCTGGATATGGAGGTCTCTTGTCAGCCTCAAGATTTTAGCCTTCAATATTTCTCCCTTTGCTTGCATCTTTCACTGTCATAAATAATCTTACGGCGAGGAGAAGGAATGTTAGATGATCTGAATGTTACAAACCAGAAACTGTATAAGCGGCGTAGGACATCTTGCTAGTTTCTATCCTATGGAGCACAGCGCAATCCTTATCAAGACTTAGCTAAGTCAATGACAGAACCTCACACCACCTGGAATGCCTACATTGATGACATACACAACTTTTAATTGCGTATGAACGCTTCCAGTTACTTTTGTAGAATGATTACATGCCTCATTTTCTCAATTCAAATTCTTGTTCTACCACTTGATTTCCCAGTAAAAGATATATTTCTCTATAATTAAGACTCTAGTATTTCTTTCGGATTTTGAATGGGAGGCACCATCTGACATTATTCTGAACGCAATAGCAGCAGCAGCCAGCGCCTTCAGGTGGAGAGTAATTGCCAAAATTGTACAACTCCAATTGAGTTGGAAGTAAAAAACATGGGGAACCCAAGAGTAGGATCTTGCCCTGGCAAAAGTTCTGGATCATATGGTAGGAATATGGAGATTTTTCCTCAGAAGCAGCCAAAGTAGATGTTTATCAGCTTTGAGAAACCAGCTGGCAAATGTGATGAGTACTTTTGCATAATATAATGTCTACTCAGCTGATGATTATACCTGGTTCTTGACTGCGCTGTCGGCCAGGTGAAATCCCACTTTGCTGAATGTAAGGCCAGAATTAGGATGAAACCATAAATCAGCGGAATCAGATGCCACTACACCCAGAATTAGAAGCTACTCATATTCGAGGCTTCCCAAGGAGCCCTGATAGAAGCTTTTCAAGATGGGAAGAACATGTATATCAAAGCTAATTAGCCAAAACTCCATGAGCTGCCAGCATGTATACATGCTGGCGCGAGTTGAAATTATCTGAACCTGAAAACAGATGCCGGAGGACGCCTACACATCAATGGCGGTCTTGGTTGGAAAAATCCTCCCCCACCAGCTCCGAGAACCTTAAAACCTCAAAAGGAGAATGGTGGCAAAACCCTAAGACCACTGCTTGCTCCAATGCTGGGAAGAAGGTCACCAGCTGCAGATGCTTCCAATCTAAACCAAATAAGGAAGCAGGAAGAAAACCTGAAAAAACTCCAGCGAAGCTTTGAAATGCACTTAAAGCAGAGAGATGGGAAGAGAATCACCCCTCCGAAAGAGAGAGCTGCAATTCCAAAACCCTTCTAAGAAGTGAATCGAATCAGAAGAGGGACTCACTGGTAATTCAAATCAACGGCCTTATGATAATTCCAGTGATATTAGTGGTATCCATGCTCAGGACCAAAAGGGAAATGATGCCTGTTAGACTCTGATTCACAAGGTTATAATCAGCTCAAGTTGGAGAAAATGCGTTAAGGCTAAAACTTTAATAAACGCCCCATCACCTATTTCGCCAATTGATGGTATCCAGTAGCTCGGGTGGGTTAGGTAATTCCCCGTTAGGAAATGAGCGCATCAGGCAGATGGATTAGAGATGTATGTTTGAATAAACACATATAGTACACAGATAACTGTGCAGTAAAGTAGGTTTTTACCCCAGAAAGTTAACAAAATCCAAAACTAACACTCCAAAGTCATGTCACATGTAAATCCAGTCAGTAATGTCAATTCCCAGATAATCCAAATATCAAAAATTCCAGTGTCAAAAACAGTTCAGTATTCAACTTACATTAAATCCATAATATCAGTCAATTAGGAAAAAATGAGCAATACAATACTTTCCAACAGAAGAAACCATAAGATACATCTCACACTCTTCTCTGAAGACTGCAGACTAAAACAAACCTTCTGTGATACCATCTTATGGCTTTGAGCAAACCATACCCCAATTGCATGCTCTTGCATCCCTTAAATGAGGACCAGTATTAAATCCTATCCTGGTTTATATTATTCTTAACCCAAATAATGACTTTAATTCCTAACAGTGCCCTTGCACATTTCATAAATGAACCAATAGAAATGAACAATGGCGAAATGCATAGAGAGACTTTTTATGTTTATTGGCTCCTGAGGAGTGCCCCTAATACAGGGTAGCCCTGGCTGGAATATGGAAAAATCCCCCCCAGTTTGTTTTTGGAAATTGGAGAGAGGTCATTCGCATATGTATCTACCAGCCGCCCAAAGGGCGAGGCAATCTCATACCGAAACTCAAGAATCACACTGAAATGCCTCCATGGAACGAACCTGAAGGAGGAGCAAAAATTCCAGAGAATATTGCGACTTAAAGGAGGTATTCAGTTGAAAAAGCCTCAATGGCTCCCCCCCCATCGTTTAACAGATTGCCAGTATTGAAATTCTACCTGGGGGTGAAACCTCAAAACCCAAACTGGACTTGATAACATTGCGGGAGCTAGAAAGAGCTTGTCATTTAGCAAATAAAGAATTTGAAGTTGGTTCATCCATCCTGCTAACCCCGAGTAGCAGCCCCAGTAATTGTTTCCGGGAAAAAAATATGGCTCCTCTTATGTGTTGGACTATAAAATCTGAATGCTATTTCAGTGGAGTAAAATTACCCCCCCCCCTTGATGAAGAAAATATGTTGCCCACTGGCCAAAGGGAAAATTTTACTTAACTTGATTGGAGAAGCCATACTCTCGGGTTCGAATTAAGAAAGAGATGAATGGAAAACTGCTTTTAACTGCAATGGTTGTCCAATTCAACATTCTTCCATTTGGCCTACAGGGCCCTCCTGCAGTATTCATGCAAATGATCCAATCATGTTGGTTATGAACATCTATTAACAAAGGGGTTGGTTTTTCTGATTGATATTCTTTATCTACATTGGAGACTTCGTGGCAGATGAACATGTGAAAGTTAGTGCGGTCAGTTCTAGAGAAACTTGAGCTGCCCAAACTGTATGCCAAAGTTGTCGAAGTGGAATTCCACACCCCCCCCTGAAAAAATTACAATAATTTCTAGGTGATTGCATCTCACATATGCATAGAATGATCCGGGAAAGGTTCATGCCATTTGGAATGGCCCCTCCCATTCCGGCTATGGAATTGTCTGTGCTGGTGTGGTTGTGAGCTGTTGCAGTAGATAGCGTTGATGTTTTTCTTCTGTTATATGTGTTCCCTAGGGAAGCCATTGAGTTTTTGTTATACTAAACATCTAGGAAGGGGAAGTTATGTTAGCTTCTGTTTCTCATTGGGAATTGGTTTGCGGTGATAGGCCTGTAGAGTTGAGAGAAGTTGTTCAGTTTTCTTTCTCATTGCCAATTAATGAAGTTCATCTCGTTATCTGAGCCAGAGTTTGCGTTGATCAATTTTTCTAGATGTATCATAGTTGTTCCATGTTTAGAAAGTTGTAATGACAGTGGGAGAAGGTGATCCCATGGTGCTCCTTCTATTTGTTTGTATTGTCCATTGTAAGGTGAAGTAGTATTGGATTATGCAGTTGGTAAGATCTAGGATGTACTGGGGGTTGTATTGTTTGGATGCTGTCAAGCTTCTTTTATAGCACTTGGGTAAGAGGATATGACATTGAAGCCTCACTTGTAGTCCTGGCTGCTGTAAGTTTTGTTTTCTTTATCATCTATTGAACTGAATGAGTTACTTACATGTGAGGTTGATGGATTCTGAATAGTGTTATTGTGTTGAGAAATTGCTCAGTTTGTAAGAGGTGAGCCTATGAGCGACTATTAGATCTAATGTGGTTCCTTTCTTGTGTATCTTGGGAGACCATAAAGCTTAGGCATCTGGATGATTTCTCTCTGGGTATGATTCTTTGCTAATTCTCACGATGGGAGCGCTTTTATTTTGATCTGGTGGTTTTCTTAGTAGTGTGGTCAATGTTTAAGGTGTGTATGTGGTTTCATAGGTGTTTAACTGTTTGCGTCGTCATATGTATTCATAACCACAGTTGCATGCCCTTGTCTGCTGGTAGGAAATTTTTTAAGGCTGTGTCTTCTTCAGAATTAAAGTAGTCAGTTGTTCCTTCTTTGGATAAGTTGCTTTTAGTGGTTGCTGGTGCAAGGATGTGGATTTCGAGGTCTGATTCCTGTTAGCATCACCAGGTTGTTTTGGTCAAGCTGGTTTTCAATCCGCATATAATGCGTTTACTTGGGCATGTGTTTCAAAAGAAAGCAATTATTAATGTTCTTGGCATTGTTTAGGAGCACATCAAAGTTGAAATCCTTCAAAAGACATTGGTTTCGCTCATGAGATCATTGTCTGAGATTTGTGCCACTGTTGTTCATTGTGTCTGTGAGTGGAGGAGTTTGTTCTGGGCATTTTTGTATTCTGAGTTGTTGGTGTGTGTGTCTGTCTTGAAGCGTCGTGTTTCGGCTCTCAAACATACAGCAAATGTTTGATTGTCCCAAAGGCGTGAATCTTGTTGCTGAGTCTGAGGTAAGTGTAGCCCGATCTTGTTATGTGGCCTAGGAGAATCTTTGTTTAATGAAGTTCATTTCTAGATTAGGGCCAATTCTGTTCTTTTAAGGATGCGTGGTTGCTTGCTGTGTTCGGTGGAATTTCAATTGAAGCTTATGGGATTAAATTTGATCTCGGCAAGAGTTCGTAAAGAAAATGCACGGTCACATAAAATGGAAGCTCTTTGGATTTCAGGTTTTTTCATAAAGTCCTTGCAATGAGCTTTCCTCCCTGTAGAGGCAATTTGTTTTCTAGACGTTGGGCATTGTATGTGGATCTTTGGTTATTTGGTTTTCTCCTCGTTAAAATTGGAAGCACTTGCAAACAGTTTTAACACAAAATATAAAAAGGCACGCCAGACAAAAATCAGCGAAATCCTCCAAAAACACAACATAAGACAGCATTCTGCTACAACAGAAAAATATCCACCATCTAAGAAAACTCCTAAATACAAATGAGTTAAACAACCAAGGAGGATACGAAATCCCTTATCTCTCTCATGTG